>CAODLS012068687.1:0-13830 GCA_948243855.1 Flueggea neowawraea
GTGTTATATACACGACCATAAGGATGAAAAAGATTGGAAAATGATCTCACTTTTCCTAGTGTGAGACCCTGTCGTCAACAGGTGGTTCTCGGTAATACCTACCCTTAGAACCCTTAACACATTCAGGACATGTAGCTGAGTTTGGCTACTTTAGCTTGCTGTTAATGGTCATAATTGATTCGACCAAGCGTATCAAGCTGGGCAAGTAAACTTGGCTATGTGGATTGTCTGATGCAAGAGGGGAAGTTTGTTTCTAGACGCATTCGCACTAGTCTCATAAGTTTGCTTAACTAGCTCTCATGTGATCTGTCACATGATGTGTGAACTATAAGTAAAGATTTCGTGAGATCGAGAAGTTCAAAAGCAGCGATTGTGTGGTTACGAACTAGGAAAAATGCATACGTTCTAGCAGATTGTGATGTTGTTGAATACACTATGACGGAATGGAGCTGTTCTGCAAGAGGCGCCTTCTGGCCGGATTGAGTAAAGAGCTATTATATATCCCTTACAGGTGTATAGCAATTATGCTCTTATCGTATACTGGTCATGTGGTCTATTTGCCTGTATGACGAAAGAATCGAGCATGGTTATGTGAGCGCTAACCATGTTACATGATGATGTACCATGTCGTTATGTGCGAGTGGGAGATGTTGAAAAAATCGGTTCGTCTATGACGGGTGAACCAAACTCGGTCTATCAATGTGTAAACCGGGATGATGGACCGAGATCGATTGACGAGCCTAATTGAAATGGGCCCTTAAGGGCCATGTGCAAAACCCATTGGGCTTATGGCCATTAGGCCCATTTGGATGCTTATAAGTAAAGAATGAAAGAATAAATCTTCGATTCTTCAAATCCCCACCAAAAACGTGAGAGAGAGAGATGAAAGGAAGAAGAGAGCTTTTCTTCCACCATGCCACCTCTCTCCTTTCTCTATTCGCTCCTCATTCGTTGATGGTCCCGATCCAAAGTGGCATCTAGGCTGCAAAAAAGACGAGCACTCCCGTCGCCAATCCGATCAGGTTGATTCACAAGGGCTAACAACAAGTGAACCAATGCATGGTAGCTGTGTTGGTGATTTTCAAAAGCAGTCACTGGAAGACATAGAAAATATGCGAAATGTTGTGTTGTTAGGAGTGGATGTAAAGCTCGCTAGTGATGGCAAGTCCAGGTTGGAGTTGGTACATTGTTGGAGGACTTGAGGCCCTTCGGGGTGGTGTGACAGATGAGTGTTTCGGGATTCAAAATTGGACGGGGAAAGAAAATTCACTTTATGGTGGATAATTGCTAATGTTGGAGTGATTTTCTTGAAGAAGATTGAAGCCAAACCTTAAAGAAATCAATTCAAGTAAAAAAGTGACGGATTTGTGGAGGAAGACAAGCTACTAGTTAGACACGGACGGACACACGGGCGTGGCGCTGCCCGTGTGCGACGCTAGAGACGGATTGGAAGCAAGTTGTTGGCCACGACCGTTGTCGTGCCCGTGGTGCTCCAGAACTTGGCCACGGCTGTGGCCGTGCCCTTGGTGCTCCAAGAGGCTTTTTTCAAGACACAAACTCATGTTTTTGGTTGTGTCTTGACTGGTTTCGACCGTGTCTTGCTTCTCTTGCCATGTATTGAGTTTATGACGGGGTTTGGGTGATGGTTTAGGGTTTTCCTAGCCGTGTCTTGCTTCTCTTGCATGTGTCTTGAGTTTATGATAGGGTTTGGGTGATGGTTTAGGGTTTTACTTGTCTATTTTGACTTGTATTCATTGTAAACTATAAATAGGTGGCTTGGGAACAATCTTGGATGCCTTTAGTGGCCGTTGTAAGCCGTTGTGCTTGGTCTTGACTCTGAATAATAGAATTATTTGTGCTCTGTCTGTGGACGTAGATCGAATTGATCAAACCACGTAAATCTTATGCTCTTGTGTGATTACTCTTTATTATTTCGCATTCTTCTATCGCCGATTTTCTCCTGACAACAACGAAAAGCTTGCCTTGGAGTATTCTTTTCATTATGGGACACAAATACTCTTGGCAATGAAAAAAAAATTGTTGTCTTGCTATTAGCCTATGACTTCACTTGTGGAATTTGTAGTTGTTAAAGCTTTTAGCCTGTTAGTTGTTCAAGTTTGTTGAATGTCGCCGTGAATTAGATTTGTTTGACTATTTTCACTTAAGGAAAGAAATGTTGTCCAAATGGATGCGTTGGTTTGTAGTAGATTGTACAAGTATATTGCATAACAAAAAATAGAGAATAGGTTGTACAGTAAAAAAATAGAAAAATTGATACATCTATCGAAGAACACAATATACATGAATAGCAAATATTCAACAAATACATCGTAAAGCAAGCTTTTAACGTAAGAGTGAGCTGTGATGCTAACAATGGGTAGCAGAAGAATGAATTTGTTGCACAAGTAGGCAAAAACGACTTGGTGGTGTAGAAAAAAATAGGCAGGCAAAAAGAATTGGTGCTGTGAAAGAGAAGGTAGGCAAAAAAGGCTTGGTGACTTGGTGAGCCTAAAACCCATTTAATGCAAAAATCATTAGACAAGTTTGAATTAAATGAATTCTGAGAAAAACAACCAAAAACATGACTAGGTTTTTCGTTTTCAAACCCAAAATGAAGCAAAAGTAGTTTGGTTGTTTCTAATTATGATAGGGAAAATCAAACTTTTACTAGAAAAATAAATACTAAATTTGACAAATGCTATACAAGTTTTCAACTGTAAAAATTATCAGAAAAAATAAACTAAATTTGAGAAATATCATATTCGCGAGAAATCACGAAATTTTCTCAAGAAATTGAATTTTTCTTGAAAAAATGAATTCTAGCAAAAAAAAATCTGGAGTTTTCAAAAGATCTTTAAAGGTCTATAGAAGTATTCAAAAGGGATTTCATATTTTTTTATAAGAAATTTGATTTAATGAATTTTCAATGTAATAATTTTTTTAAAATTAAACTAAATTATTTTTATATATATGTATTCGGTGTACACGATAGTTACAAACTTTAATTTATTTAATGATAATTAATTTAGTGTACAGAACATACAAAGGTCTTCAAAGATCTACAATGGTCTACAAAGTTTTCAAATGTCTACAAATGGTCTCTAATAATCTTCAAAAGGTTTTCAAAGGTGTACGCAACATCAATTTTAGATTTCCGCAGCCACCAATACCAGGTAGATCTCCGCCACCATCAGTACTAAAAAAACAGACAGCTAGGTTTTGGCAAACCCTGGCCGCCGCCGCCAACACCATAAAACTCAACAAAATACTTTCTGCCGCCACTCATTGACCTGCACAAATCAACCAAACCCTAACAACATTTCTAGGGACTAATTCAATAAATTTTCATACAATAACACCTAACATTATAGAATCACCAAAACACTTAACCCTAATAAATGAACCACCGCCACTCAAACCATAGATCTACACCGCTACCACTGAATTTTGTTAACTCGATGCCTCTAGACGCCATCGATGTTCACCGCCTTCTCATCACTTGTCGAATAAGACAATAGAAACCGAGGAGGAGAGAGAACTTTGGAAGCCATCTCGATCCGTTGAGTTAGAAGGTGGACCAAACAAATTTGACTGAGCAAACAGATTTGGAGTAGAAAGCAAAGCTCAGAGCGACGAAGAGAGAGAGCGACGAGAGAAGAAACCGAGACGGAGAAGAAACAGATCTCCAACGAGAAAAAAAAAGTGAAGCTAAGAGCAATGAGGAGAGAGAAAACAAGACAAAGAGAAAACAGAGAAAGCAACAGAGGAAGAGAGGAGAGAGAAGATGAGAGAACTGAGGAGGGGGGAGAGCGACAGAGGAAGAGAGGAGAGAAAGAAAGAAGAGAACAGACGAGAGAGGAGAGGGTTGAGGAGAAAGGAAGAGAGGAGAGAACAAATATAGATATAGAAATGAAGAGAGAGAAAACAAATGTGAGAAAATGTCGTGAAAAATGGGTTTTATCTGACTAAATTTGAAATTTTTAAAAACAGAATTAAAAAAAGAATGGCATACGAAAAACTTGGACTTAAAAATATATTGTTCAAGTAATTACCAAACTATGGTGGTTTTTGTCAAAATTTGAATTATGAAACTTTGCATAATTAATTAATTATGATACTGAAAATTTAGAATTGGACTCCTTGTGAGTTGTGATATCAATCATGAAATATGGACTGCAAAAATCAATGTCAAACCCCACTTTAGGTCCTTTTCGTTGAGCCCACCTCTTCTATATATTACCTTCTTATTTGTTAATAATCATGTCGACCAGAATCTTTCTTATGTAACCCAAGGAAGCACTAACTATAGTTCATTGAAAAAAATTCCTAATATTTGGCCCCACCCCCCAGTTAGATAAGCTCGTGGCTCATTCCATTCTCATCCTTAACTAATACCACTAGGTAGTGTTTGAAGGTGACGCTACATCTTGAAGTTCTAAGATGTACTTAAAAATTTAAGATTTCAACAAAAAGAAAAGATAAAAATGTATAATTGTCTTTATAAAATAAAATTTATTATTTTTTATTATTTTGTTTTGGATATTCTAGTCCAATGTTGAGTTTAATATTATTTCATGTATACTTTTTATAGAATCAGTGAATTCCTTAACTTATAACATTAACAATGATTCAAATAATCGAATCAATAGATTCTTCGTACTGTTTCAACAAATAAAGAAGTAAAAAGAATCCGTTTTTCAATTTATCGTAAAAGATTCAATAAACAATCGATAAGAGTTTTTGAAATCTATTTAACCTTATTTTAATCATTTCATATTTTGATTTGAAAATATCTCAACTTTATTTGAAAAACAATTATAAAGTGAATTTAACAAATGTATACTCTGAAAAGCTAGAACCTACAATTCTGGGCAAAATTTTCACTTTTAGTGGTTCTCATTTTCATCCGAGCTACACCTCTAAGTTTCTCTGTTTTTCTCATTCCTCTCGATTATTGTTTTACTTGTTTTGTGAACCACATGCACAAAGTAATATCCACATGTGTGAAGCATGAAACACAGAGTGGTGATGGGATCCAATCCAGTTCAACAAAAGCTCAATAATGTTGTGGCCAAAAAAATACCAAAAAATAAGACCAATAGGTTCTAGTTGAAGAAAATAAGATTTCATTGGTTCTTGTTGCTAGTAAGACAGATAGGTATCTGCCAAATAAAACACGGAAGAGTGGACACTGTTGACTGGAAGATATTGTAAAAAAAAATTGCATGAAATAATTGACTAAACATTTCAAAATAATTGATCCAAAGAGGGACCTTCGTGATACAACCTACCATCACTTGGATTTGTCTCCTTAACAATTTTGATTAAATTTAAAGGTTTTGAAACAAATGTTTGATGTTTAAGATTTTTTTATTTACAATTTTAATTCTTAATTCTTCTCTAATTCTAAACACGAGATTTGGTTTTGTTACAACATTTTATTTAAAAACTACGAAAATCATTCTTGATCTAATTCTTGTGTTGATTCTCTTCATTTAGTGCACATGATGAATCAAATATCAACCTTTTTATACTAAAGATAATTTAATTGTAAGTCCACCTAAACCACGATAAAAAAAAAAGAAGTCATCATTAAAACATGAGCATTCTTTGGTTTTAACGGCGAGTTTTAGTTATCGTCATTGAAAAACGGTTGTCAAATGTCACTTTTCTTGAAGTTAGTATTAAATTTCAATTGTTATTATCAAATGAAATGTCAAATTACGGATTACCAAATTTAATCAACAATTCTTTTTAACTCCTGCTCGGGAAAAATTGTGAAGAATGCTCGGGTGTAATAACTCGAGTTGAATGTACACAACGTACTCGACTGCATAATGTTTGAAGTGGATTAAGTAAAGTTTAAAAGAGTAAGACTTAAAGTGAAAGAAAATAAATGGAAGGCACAATCTTGGAGAGAACCTCAATGATAATTTTTATATATTTTTTAATAAGAAAAACAAGTACAAAATATAAGACTAGTTTAAAACGTACACTCGAAATAAGAGAGAACAATTCACCACACAATAAGTAAACAGATAAACCAATTAAGTATATAAATAAAGAGCAAGAAAGAAGTTAAAATTTATACTCGAAACATAAAGAACTTGAGACTTACCATACAGTATATAAACCGTCAACCCAATCCAGACAAGTTGCTGAAATTGACTACTTACTAGAACTAAACCTAAGTTGCAAATGAAAGAAAAGGTAAATGTTGAAAAATAAAATGAAGATAATAACAAGTTGAAATTGAAGTGCAATCATTTGCTCTATTATCCTCTTTTTTATTTATAGTGTGGTAGAAAAACTACTTTAGTGGTAGTTTTTCTTGAACTTTACCTCCCACATCTCTGCCTATTATTCACATTGCCCTTTGCACGGCACGTTCACTAACAATAGCCCACGTTCCAGAACATCAATTCAACATGGGTTAACTATCGACTATCATCTCTGAGTTTGCTACTTGGGTCATTTCGTGATACCCCAGTAATCCTTCTCAAGGTGCCTGCTAGATTGATTTCATTCGCTAGCAATGCTCGAGCTCAGCTTCTTTATGTGTCTCGAGAAGACTTGGGAGTCATCTCGACCCATTCTTCATTAGACATCCTCGAGGACATTCTCTTTTTTGCACTCATCCATGGCACCAATTCGTGTTACATTCTCCTCACGTGTCACCAATCATGACTATCGTTTTTTCAATTCTTTAGGGGATAGTCTCTATGGTTGCTTTGTTTCTTAATCGATGGTTACACCCTACGGACAGTAGACTACAAAAATATTCAGATTTGTAAAACTTCAAATAATTGCTTTTTTTTTTCTTATAGAACTTTGAAACCATCAACAAATTATTGATTTAGTGATTAACATGCTGATTTTGATAAGACTATCTGATAAGATATTATGGGCTCAAATCAAGAAGAGAAGAAACTGTTAATATTTTAATCTTCAAGTTAGGTGACCACTATTTGTAAAAATTAAAAATAAAATTAGGGGAACAAGTAGAGAAGATTTATTTTCATGTGAAAATAATTGAAGCGAAGATCCTTACAGAATCAGGAAAATGGTAAGAGATGCCACAAGATCCGAGGTGACATCTGTGGTCCTTGAGGGGACATGGCATTGGCAGCCATCAATTATAAAATGGAAGTGGAAGGTCTTAAAAGTAATGGTATAGAGGTGGAACCACCAACATGGAGTTTAAAAATTATTACAGGCCAAGTGAAATTCAAGTGTTTATTATTACTGATGTTAACCATTTTTTTATTCATAAAAATTATTCTCTACTTTTCACGACCAAAAAAATTATTCTCTACGTTTGAACTTATATTTGGTTTACAAGATTAACTTATGAAAGAATTCACAACCCAAGCAAAGCAAGTGGTTCAAGACTTCAAGCATAAGATAGGCTTATTTAAATAAAAAGGGTTTTATCTTAATTTATTGTACTTTATTTTAAATAATCTTACTTTACATTACCTCGTTTTTTCCCAAACAAGTAAACAAATGGATTGTTTTCAATTTTTTGTTACATTTTATATTTCTCAAAATTAATGTTTTGTTTTGTGTTGCTAAACTTGTGCAGGTAAGTGGTTTAAATGAATCATGAGATTGCAAGTAGGGCTAAATTCATATCAATTGTATAATGTCGTAATTTTATATAGAGTGTTCAGTAATCATACTATTGCGATAAAAATTGTTATCCTTCGTAAGAAGCGCAACATAAATGCACAATAATAGATGGAAACAACGTAATAGGAAGTTTAATGTCAATCGTATAAGTGGAAAGTCATAATTGAAATTTCGAAAAATTTTATCTGGGTTAACAATGATACATTAGTACCTCAATAAATACAGTTGGACAAAAGGACCAAATAGGGTGATTTTCAGAAGGAGATTACATCTAATTTTTGTGGTTTCTTAAGTAAATTCCTCATAAACTTGTCACTGAAGGGCACGAGTATGCAACATAACCCTCAACTGCTTCATCCAATGCAGTTGAGAAAATTAATTATCTACAAAAATCGAACCTAACCTACGTGCGCACACACATGCACACACATATATATGAACTTTGTGATGTATTTTGATATTAATAATGTGTTTTTTATTATATATTGTGAGTTTTGATTGAAGAAATTTATATTATATCTTGTTATGGCTTTACATATTTATGAATTGGTATCAAAAATTTTTTTGATGTATTTTATATTATGTATTTTATGCTTTTTAAACTATGTTTTGTGTCACGACCCATTTCTGGACCATGACCGGCATACGAGGTAAATCGTTTATAAGAGCCATGCTTATCTCATACAAGTCTTAGAGATACAGATATTCTACTAAACTTATCAAAATATATGTTTAAAATATTTAATGAATATAAAACATTTATGTATATAAGAAATCAATATATACATAACTGGAAATGTCAATAAAAATATAAATCTACAATAAGTAAAATCAGCATCCCAAAATACAAAGCGTGGAACCCAACAACGACTCGATGTGGACAAAAAAAGATCACCTGAAAAATGTAGAGTCCGAACGAGGGACACTCACTACTATGAAGAAATGTCTCACTGGGATCGAGGTGATAAACAGATGTTGAGAGTCAAAAAGATCACCTGAAAAATAGGTTTAACAAAGACAAACAAAAGAAAGAGGGGTAAGAATCCCTAGTGAAGAAACAACACTCCAGATCGGCTCCAGGTCTCACAAAAACCATTTTGAAAACAGTTTAAGAAAATACCGCATACAATATACGTAGATATCATAAGTATACACGCTACATACATAATAGCTTTCAAAGAAAAAACGTTTTTCAAAACGTTCGCATACAGAGCAAACAACACGCAGTCAGACAGTATCAGAAGTGTGTGTGTGTATATATATATCAGAATCATTCAACGAGACCTAAACTGACAAAATAGTAGTGTGGACTCCTCTACCTAACTGAATAGAGCATGTATCTGGCTAGATACATGGTCACCCTTTTACCAACTAAGGCCTTGACTGAGCATTGGTATACCAAAGGTTATGTGCCCTGTAGCTAGGTGTATCGTATCATAATATTATATACGAATAATCTTAAAAGCAATCATGCATATCAGAATTCTCATCTTTTTATAAGAAAATAATTATATACCAATATGCATATTTCAGATTTCAAAGCAAAACGTTGGTTATTAATAATCACATAAGCCCGATTATTAATTAACCAAATAATTATTAGTTAGATTTCATATTATAGTCAGACACACCAAAACTATTATAATGAATTTGAAGACACAGTCTATGTGTCTGAACCTGTCATTTCACTTATCTGGTATCCAACGCTAAGGATCTAGCCAAACACTGTTAGTGGGTAGTTACTCGTGCTGGCAGGCACAGGAAGCTATAATAGATACAATACAACAAATGTTAAAATATAGTACTGTAGCAGTACTGAATGTATGAGTGCAATGCAATGAAAATATCATCTAACCCTGGACGGTGCCAGAAACTTATTTCAAAAATGCCAAACTCTCAATTCGATCTACACCTGACCGACCAATCACCCACATTGACTACAATCGACCTCCTGAGCACGAATCTAACATCCATTTCCAAAGAACAACTGAAAATCATCGAGAATCACCGTCCTCAATTTCAGACCCCTTGACCCCACAGACACAAATAATCTAATCTCTACACCCAACTAGAATTCATACATTTCTAACTCTAATCTATCAAGATACATTAGAAATTACTCTAGAATCAATGAAAATCCACCAAAATCCAGAACCTTAGCTCGAAATAAATTCATTTTGTTCAAACCCAAAATCCCCCAAAACCGAAGCTAGAATCCCATGGTTTTAGCCTTAAACAACCATAATCTATCCATATTTAACTTCCCTTACAACAGAAAAACAAGACCTGAACCAAACTTCAAGATTCATTCAAAATCCTATATGAACAAATGAGAAGCAACAATGAAGAAAAAAGGATTAAAGAGTGTTTCTTACCTTCAAATCTGAACTGGAAGCCTTCAAAAGTGATGGACAACGAAGAGAAGCAGTTGTAAAGTGGTTTTGGTGGTTCAGAGTGAGTTATGGCAGCAGGAAAGGCAGGTGGGTGTATTTATAGACCTACGAAGCCGAAATGTTATGCTTCACTTAAATGGCCCAGACAATGCACATCTACATGCCATGTGCCCCCTTCTATGCGCGTAGTACCAGGTCTATATGCATAGATGAAGCTTCAGCATACGTAGATGGCAGATCTGATGACCCTCTGTTCTCAAATCCAGGATCAACGTGAGTTCTTCCTCATGCTATGGACGTAGACCATCTTACTCACTAACTCACGGTTCATGTCAAGATGATGACCAACGTGCACAGAACACCTCCAACATGCAGTAAACTCCTCCAACATATGCAGAACCCCTCTATCACATATAGACGTGCTTAGGCACATTCACGGTACGTCTCAAACACCGATTTGCGCGCGTAGAACCATCTCTAACGCATGCAGATGGCCTTAAGTTTGTCTTGCACATGAATTCGTCCTCCAAAATATTCCAAATCAAAATTAATATTTTGAAACCTCGGATTACCTCGTAGGATGAATGAAATACCACTAGATTCCAGTTAGAACATGCGGGATATTACATACTCCTCCCCTCAAAAGAAATTTGTCCTCGAATTTCCAAACAACTAAGTCAAAACAAGAAACAATCCAAATCTCCAAATTAAGACCAATCCCAAAATATCCTCAACAGGCATCAAGTCAAAATATCCAGGAGTAATCTTAACCCCAAAACTCCATGGATGCATCACAAATTATCTAAATCACTCGAACTCAATCATGCAAAAATAAGCAGAGTCTGCAGAACAAAGATACAAATATGCATGAACAAAGATAGTGATAGAATCTACTAACCTATGGATCCGCAAAGCCAAAAACGTGTGGATATCTATGTCGCATCTTGTCATCGGCCTTCCAAGTATCCTCCTCTACAGAATGATGCCTCCAAGTCACCTTCACCGAAACAATCTCCTTGTTATAGAATATCTTGACCTGTCGGTTAACCATCCTGACTGGAGCCTCATCATAAGACAGATCGGGTCTAACCTCGACCAAATATGGTGCCAAAACATGTGACAGATCCGAGACATACTCCGCATAAGTGAGATATGGAACACTGGGTGGACAGAAGCAAGCTGGGGTGGTAGTGCCAACTCATAAGCCACAGCTCCAACTCGGTCGATAACCTCAAATAGACCGATGTATCTCGGGCTCAACTTGCCCTTCTTCCCGAACCTCATAACACCCTTCATTGGCGATACTTTCAAAAATACATGGTCACCAACCGCAAACTCCAAATGCCTATGTTTTGGATCAGCGTAACTATTCTGACGACTATGAGCAGTCTAGATCCTCTACTGGATCAAGCTGACTTTCTCAGTAGTCTCTAAGATAAGATTTGACCCCAGTGGCTCCCTCTCACTGGCCTCAGCCCAACACAACAAAGATCTATACTTCCTGCCATAAAACGCCTCGTATGGTGCCATTCTATTACTCGAATGGCACGAGTTGCTGTATGCAAACTCTACCAGAGGCAAACGAGAACCCCAACGCCCATCAAAGTCCACAACACATGCTCTCAACATGTCTTCTAAGGTCTAAATCGTGCACTCGGACTGACTATCAGTCTGCCGATGAAAAGCGGTACTGAAATACAATAGAGTACCCACTCTTCTTACAGTTTACCCCAAAACTTTGAGGTGAACTGAGATCCTCTGTCAAACATTATAGAGACTGGCACCCCATGAGCACAATTCTGTCGACATATAATTTTTCTAAACGTACTACTCAATATGTCGTCTTGATAGGCAGAAAATGTGCCAACTTCGTCAATTGCTCCACGATTACAAGATGGAGTCATATCCCGAAGTTGTCCTCGGTAGCCCAACTACAAAGTCCATAGTGATGCAATCTCACTTCCTTTGGAAGGGGTAGCTACTGCATTAATCCAAAAGGACGTTGATGCTCGAACTTCAGTCGTTGACTTGTCAATCATCGGCTGACAAACTCACTGATGTCCTTCTTCATTCTTAGCCACCAATAGGACTCCCAAAGATCCCAATACATCTTAACGTATTCTGGGTGAATAGAATATGCGGAACTGTGACCCTCGGTCATAATCTCTTCATGCAAACCACTCGAAGATGGTACACATAATCTCAATCCAAACCAAAAGACTTTAGAGTCGTCCATACTAAATTTAGGCACACTAGATGATCTAGCTTTTTCGATCAGACTCTGCATCTTAGAATCATCCTTCTAAGCCTCTCTGATCTGATCTAACAATATGGGCCTCGCGTCAACATCACAAAGCAAAGCCCCATAATCATCAAACTGTAGCTCAATTCTAGACTCCATCAGCGATACCATTCAGACACTGCAGGTCATCTCTGAACAGAGATATGAGTTAAGCTACCCACCGACTTCCTACTTAAAGAATCAGTAACTACATTAGCCTTACCAGGATGTATGATATAATGTAATCATAATCCTCTAGCCACACTAGCAAACATCTCTGCCTCAAATTTAGGTATCGCTGCCCAAAAATGTACTTTAGACTCTTATGATCTGTGAAGATCTCAAAAGTCTCTCCATACAAATAATGCTGCCAGATCTTGAGTGGAAACACCACTGTCGATAACTCCATTTCATGCGTTAGATAGTTCTGTTCATACCTCTTAAGTTGTCACACACAACCCACGCCAACTATTAATGCATCGCAATACACCGTAAAACTTTCAGAACCCGACGGTAACACTAACGCCAGTGCACTCGTCAAACACTTCTTCAGTTTCTGAAAAATATCCTCACACCTATCAAACCATACAAATTTAAATCCCTTTTGAGTTAACCGAGTCATAGAAGCAACAATCCTTGAGAAATCTTGGATAAACCTCATATAATACCTGACTAACATAAGGAAACTCTGAATTTCTGTAGCAGTCTTAATCCTATCCCACCAGAGTACTGCCTCCACCATCTTTGGGTCTACCCTAATGCTTTCTCTTGACACCACGTGTCTGAGAAACGCCACTTGCTCAAGCTAGAATTGGTCCTCATGCTCCTCCCTAGTCATCGAGTATATCAAAATGTCATCGATGAAGACAATCATGAATCGATCCAAATACGGTATGAACACTCTATTAATCAAGTCCATGAATGTTGTTGGCACATTGGTCAAACCAAACGACATCGCCAAGAATTCATAGTGACCATATCTAGTTTGAACCGTTGTCTTTGGAATATCCTCACCTTTAACCCTCAACTGATGATATCCCGACCTCAAGTCGATCTCAGAAAACCATTATGCACCTTGAAACTGGTCAAACATATCATATATCCTCAGAAGTGGATATCAGTTCTTCATCATTACCTTGTTAAGTTATCGGTAATCGATGCACATACGAAGGCTGTTGTCCTTCTTCTTTACAAATAACACCGAAGCGCCCTTAGGTGAAATGCTCGATCGAACAAATCCCTTATCTAACAACTCCCTCAACTGAGTCTCTAACTCGTTCAACTTTGTTGGCACCATCTAATATGGTAGAATCGATATCGGATCGGTACTAGACTGTACCTCTATAACAAACTTAACCTTCTGATCGGCCGAAAGTCTTGACAACTACTCCAAACAAATGTCATAAAACTCTTGCACTATTGTTATGTCCTTCAGAATCAACTCTGAACTCTGTGGCTCAGTCAGAACAAAAGCCAAATACCCCTAACATACTCGGTGAATCATATTCTCTACTCTAACTATTG
>CAODLS012068922.1:0-24325 GCA_948243855.1 Flueggea neowawraea
AATCAAATGATTATTAAGTATGTTTTCATGCTTGCTAGATGCTTTGCTTGCGAATGATTTCGAAATGACTTTTCGAAAAGCTTCTACTTATAGCATGTATATGTATATGTACACGTCTATACATGCATGTGGTATTTTAAACTGTTTTCAAAACAGTCTTTGTGAGGCATGTATGAGGCAGTCTGGAGTGTTTTCCCTCACTGGGCCCTGACCCCCTTTCTTTCTATGTCTACTGTTGGTTTTGTTCCGCAGGTTGACTAATTTTCCGCATTTTAGATACCAGTGAGGTGCCTTTTGGTTAGTGACGCCCTTTTGATCGGGCTCTTATGTTTATGATGTTAGAGCTTTACACCGGGATATTGTCGGGGTATTGGGTTTCCTTTATACTTTGATGTACTTTGATTTATTACGATATTCATATATATGTTTTGGATATTTTATATATGACATATGTTTATTTTATTGTATGTTTTAAATAATAAATATTTTGATTAAATAAATATTTTAATCAAATGAATTTGGGTAGTAAGATATGAACCATGAGGCTTGTGCGAGATTGGCTGGACTCCCATAGACGGTTCGCCTCGTACACCGGTCATGGGCTCGCTAAGGGTCGTGACAACAGTAATCACATAATTTTTACAGGTAGACGTTCCATGTTCCAACTTTGGTGAAGGTATGGGATAAAATAATTGATTTAAACTTTATTCACCCCTCTATCTTTTTTTAAAAAAAAAAAAGAAAAAAAAGTGCAGAATTGAAATGCACCAAAAACACAGATTACGTTTAGTTTCCAAATGTAAAATTCATTACATTTCGTAATGCCACAACACGAATATAAGAAGGTGCTAATTACATAGTATGTCAAAATTAAGTTATAATTATTTAATTTTGACATCTTAAATTTTTGTAATTATATGAATAAAACATTTTAATCTTTAAGATTAAAAAAATCATTACTTCAAACTCAACTTTTAAAAATGCAACATTATTTTCATATAAATTTCAATTTTTTTTGTTCTTTTTCAATTTTTTCTCTCTCCTCAGTTTCTCTCTCTTCTTTCCTCTCCCTCTTTCTCTCTCCTCATTTTCTCTCTTGTTTCGCTCTTCCTCTCTCTCCTCTACTGTTTCTCTCTCTTCCTCTCGTCTAATGCCTTAGCCACCCTCCCACCTTCGCCGCTTGCCTCCTTTTCCCATCGACCTTCGTTCATCCATTTGCACCTCGCCGCTCCTTGCTCGTTGTTTGTTCATTCGTCAGGGGGAATGGCATCCTTGAACAGCGTTGGCGGCGCATAAGCTAGGTTTCAAATCTCGTTCGTTAGAGGGAGAGGTGTCCTCGTCTCAGTTTTTCTTGACACTCTGTAGCTCATTGCCGGTGAAGAACGACCAGATCAGGCATGCTCGTCGTCAACGAAGGAGTGATCAAATTTGGCGGTTCCTAAGGAAACCCTAGGTGCTGTTTACTCCTTGACCTTTAACATTTTTTCCCCTGTTGTACATTTTTCAGTCTCTTGGTTTATGTTTAGAAAATTTTTACTGTAATTTTTTTAAAAAAGTTTGACAATTTAATTTTACTGCTTTTTACGAATTTTAATTTTTCAGTAATACTTTTAGATTTTGTGAACTATTATTTTTTTTTTAGTTCAGAATGGTTCACAATACATTATGTATACGATTGTGAACTTCAAAACCGCTTTAAAAAATTTTTTTAAGGAAAATTTGTTAAATTTTTTTATAAAGAAACATTTAGACTTTTTTAAAAATTTTGGATTGTGTGAACTGTAACGAACTTAAAAATTGTAATCTTTTGTAAACTTAAAAATTTAGAATGTACACTATTTTGTAAACCATTATGAATGTAAAAAATTTAAAAAATATTTAGAATTAAAAAATATGAACTGTGTACTCTATTTATGAACCGTTGTGAAACAAAAATGGTTCACAATAATATGCAATATAATGTACACTATTTTGTGAATCATTGTGAATACCAAAAAATAAAATAAAAATATTCAAAATTAAAAAATATGAACTGTGTGCTTTATTTGTGAACTGTTGTGAACCATTTAAAATGGTTCACAATAATATACACTATTTTTTGTGAATCATTGTGAACGTCAAAATCGACCCTGAAAAAAAATATTTGTTGAATAAAAAATTTGTGTAAATTTTTTTAAAAAATAATTAAAAAATATTTGCACTGTTTTTGAAAATATGAATTGTGTACTCTATTGTGAATCCAAAAACACAATCTAGAATAAAAAAAATTAGAAAAAAAATAATTTCTCGCGAAAAATACGGCAATTTCTTGTGGTTTTTTAAAAAATAACATTTTTAATATGTAGTAAACATAAGATGACATTTTCAATACTTACAAATTTACATTTATTTTTAAAAATGACATTTTATTTTAGTACAAATCTGTAATTTTCCCTATAAGAAGTATTTGGAACACTACTTTATTATTTAAAGAGAGGATAATCACTTCAGAATTAATTAAAGTATATACGAACGATTTTTTTTTCGACTCCGTGAAGTGTCAACATTCTAATTAATCATTCCACCAACATCTTATTTGTTTACAAATATGATTTTAAATAGGTCAACAGCCTCTCCTTGTTTATGTTTAAATAAAATAATGTTACAAAAAATATATTTACACCCATTTTCTAAGTACAGTAGCTCAAAGTGAAGTTAAAAACAATTGGATCAAATAACTAATTCAATTATTGTAATCCAAATTACAACACTCACTCGATTACACACACTAACCTCTCACACACTCTCTTTTGTATGTGTGTCTCTAACATATATGTAACAAATGCCAAAATAGCGTATTTATAGGCACGCAAAGTCGGTTACACACCACCGGCTTATTAACATAATTAATTTCTTGTAATTTCTACATTTGGCTACATTGTCCTATGTTATTTCTAGTAATTTCTATATTCACTACATTAAAAGATTAAGCAAGATTATTCTAGATAATGATGAGGCGGTACTGAATTTTCTTCAATTCTCCCCCTCAGCAGCGACTCGTTCCTTCAACATTGATCTTGATATCATTCCGATCTGCTTCCTAAAATTTTCAAGTTTGACATTATTGAGGCCTTTTGTAAAAATATCCGCCACTTGTTCTTCAGTCTTGACTTGACTCAACTCCAATTCTTCTTGTAGCACCTTTTCTCTAAGAAAATGATAATGCACCTCCACATGTTTTGTTCTTGCGTGAAATACCGGATTCTCTGCAAGACGGATTTCTGATTGATTGTCACAATAAAGTGGTACTGCATAATTTATATCTTGGTGGAGGTCTTTCATCAGCTGCACCAACCACGTACATTTTTGAGACGCCACAGCTGCTGCTCTATATTCTGCTTCTGCCGTTGATAATGATACTGTTGGTTGTCTTTTACTACACCAGGAGACTGCTTCGGAGCCAATACTGAAAACAAACCCAGTGGTTGATCTTCTGGTGTCATGATCTCCTGCATAATCAGCATCACAATAGCCGACCAATTTGCATTCTTCATTTTTCTTGTAGTGAAGACTATATTCAATTGTACCCTTGATGTACCTAAAGATCCGTCGGACAGCTTCTAAGTGGTGCTTTTTAGGATTTTGCATGTATCGACCGACAACTCCAACTGCATAAGAGATATCTGGTCTAGTCCACGTCAGGTAGATGAGACTACCCACCAACTGCCGATACATTGTCCAATCTTCTAAGTCCTTGCCTTCATGTGCACAAAGCTTCGCATTTGCTTCCATAGGTACTGATATAGGCTTGCACTCAAGCATCCCGAACTTTTGTAAGAGGTCTTTGGCATGCTTCTGTTGAAAAAGGAACAATCCATCTTTTGTTCGATCAACCTCTAAGCCAAGAAAATGCTTGAGCTCTCCAAGTTCTTTCATCTGGAAGCGAACAGAAAAATTCTCCTTCGTTCGACGTATCTCTCTTTCATCATCTCCAGTGATGATTAAATCATCCACATACCACCGTATTCTTCTTCAACAAACATCAAAATAGAAACCCTAAACACTCACCGCATATAGTCACCATCACCACAGACTCCTCTGCCATGGAGAAAGCTTTTATCCGTCGCCCGTTGCCAGAAACTTAAGAGACATCACAATACCATGGCCAAAGGCTAGATTTGGTGATATCGAATGTTTAGAGTCCATCGTCCGTTCGTTACGTGCGTCTTAGCAACTCACTCTTGTTGCTCCATAGTGTCACCATTCTCTTCATTTGATTTGAATCAAAGGGGGGGAGAAAGAGAGAGAGAGAGATGAAGAGAGATGGAGAAGGAGGAAGAGGATCTATATGGAGGAAGAAATCTTTGACTTCAAATCAGAAATCATTAAACAAAAACAGAGCTTCCATTCGATTTTTCTAAGGTTGTATAGAAAAGAAATTGTTATTTTGATTTATATATTTGGGATTCCCTTTCTTTTTTTGTAGAGATTACACTTGTTGCCTATTTGTATTATTTGTCAAAGTTTCAATTGTTTTCAATATTTGGGTTACAACCATGGTATTTGTGGGGGGTGGAGGGAAGATACAGAGAGATGGAGGAAGATGGATAGATGGTCTATTTAGATGTTAATTTTGGTTTGGGTTACTTGGTTTTGGTCAATGGTTTAAGTTTTTGATGTATTTTGGTTTGGGTTTTAGATATTTGAGTTGGTTTGAAAGATTAACTGATTGGATTCTGATTTTTAGCACACCTCAGCAATCGTCAAGCATGAAATTACACCCTTCACGCCCCATTTTGTCGATTGATCACACTCTCCATGCCATGCCAGCAATCAGACCCTTAGTTCCAATAGTATAAACAACAAAAAAAGATATTTCGAACACTCAAAAATTATAAGATGATAATTTAAAAACACCTACAACTTTAGAAATAAGTCATGTCTTAGCCCCTAATATTTACTGTACCATAACATGGAATTCTGCAGTTTGGCTGGATTTTCCATCTTTGCCTTTGACCAGACCATCATTTTTAGGTCTATATATCCCCACAACAAAATATGAATAACACTCTTGTGACTCTCCGGAAAATTGAAATTTTAATATGATTGGTTCCAATTATTCCCAAAAACAATTTGTTTAATTATTGTATTATAAATTGATGATGCCAAAGGCACATGTATATATAATGCAAGTGGTTTGACTGACAACTAATTCCTAGCTTATAGAGTGTATAATTTCGTCTGATCACTTTTCAAATTCATCCGGGTGGATTCCATTACCAAATTTAACGTCAACCCAATAAGCAAGACCGAAGTTATGTTTTATAGTATGATCACAATCCTCGCATATCAATTTTCAATCAGCATATATATAATAATTTTCAGTTTGTAGATTTCAATTGAAGATGGGAAGTTCGATTGTGCTTTAGTGAAAAAAGTCAAGAACTAAGAAATTCACTAAACTACGTACATTTTTTTAACTAATTTATATTATTGACATCTCAAACTGCAATGGCAACATCAATTTACTTTTAATCAATTAAGTAGTAGAAAGTAAAAATGGAGGCCATATATTAGTTTTTTAAGGCTAGATGTCTACCGCTATTCTGACATTGTATTTACTTGGGACCAATTGTGATTTATTTTTAGTATGTTTTTTCCTTGTTTCAGTGTTACAGCCTCGTAAGCGAAAGCACCTTGAGTTGAGGGGACTTTCTTCCCAACGCTATGCTAATCCACTGTTTTACGGGTACGTATAATAACATTTACAAGTTAAGAAAAAAATGGACTCTTCGGCAAAAAAAAAATGGACTCAATGTATATAAGTTAAAAAACTACAATTTTATAAAAATAAAGAAAGTTAATTTTTTTACATAATATGTCAAATGAACAATATGCTAATCAAATTTCTAAAAAAAATAAACATACCAAATATATAATTACACACTATTATATTTTTTATATAAACTTATTTAATATTCGGAAACTTTTTTAATATCTAATCAATTCGAATTTGAGTTAGGTATATGACCATTACTAGCGACGAAACCTTCAAGAGAGATAGTTGAGTAGTTCCAAACTTACTCTCAAACAGTTTGATAAATATAGGTTACAGGTTCAAATTCTCACTTCCTCTTGTGCTTAGTGATTGTTAGGTTTTGTGAACTATACTTACCTTTTGGTGGTGCAATGTTGACGGGGCCAATTCTTATACTCGCTTGGTCTGATATGTTCACTGATGAACACAAAAGCTTAAACATAACATAACAGTAGGTACTTTAATTGTCATCACTTGCACTTTATTTTTTCTAGAAAAGAAGAAACCTATTTTACTGAGTGATTAGTGGAAAAGAAGTTTGCAACATATATATTTGTGCAACATGTTGAAACCATTAATAATCTAGAAGAAACTACAGGTGGCCGTGGAATGAATTGCGCCATGTGCAGCTGAGTTCGTAGAATTAATTAGCACAAATCAAAGTACACAATAAATGACTACAACGACTAATGATATGCATGAATAATTAAGATCAAAAGGGGAAAAAAAATCTAGTGGCAAAGGGGTCCATGACAGAACGGCACGGAACAGGGAACACGCAACGCGTTCCCGTAATAGAGACACAAGAAGTGAGAAAGAAAAAGAAAAGTTTTCACTTAAATTGGCAGAGTGTGAGTTTGTGGGTCACATTCATTCATTATCTTGCAAACTACAACAACCCTATTACAATCCAAACTGCACCACCCAACACCAGCACTCCCTCATTAACCCTCTCTTACAACTAGTGCAAGTACTCCAGTACTCCTCCTAGGATACGACAATGCCCCCCACTTGCAAACGACAATACCAGTCAATTACTCCCAACTCAACTCCATACAGATGGATTGAGATTGAGAGAGAGAGAGAGAATCCAACTCTTCTTTCTTTATTTTCTTCCTTTTTTTCTGGTACATATATTATTATTCAACTTATTCATCCAACCGTCTTTTTCAATTTTTGGGTAAATTGCAGGTATCTATGTCTCTTTTAAGAGTCTGAAACTAACTCTGTCATAGATACGA
This sequence comes from Flueggea neowawraea, assembly GCA_948243855.1. Taxonomy (NCBI): domain Eukaryota; kingdom Viridiplantae; phylum Streptophyta; class Magnoliopsida; order Malpighiales; family Phyllanthaceae; genus Flueggea; species Flueggea neowawraea. Next base: position 7,039 of record CAODLS012068922.1, read on the forward strand.
CTCCTCACTTTTTCTAGCAGACGTGTTTAGTGGGATCAAATTTATGAAATCTTGTCACAAATTTAGCATATGTTACCAACTAAGTTACAACACGTTAGTTTTTTTTTTTTCAATTTCATTTAGAATATTAACATAATTTACTGTCAGCATGCATGCTCAATTTGTTAAGAATATGGGGTTCTGCATAAATATTGAGTTAATTTTAAATCTATATAAACCTCTTATTAGTACAAACGTTATTGTTATTCGTGAATATTAAAATTCTCAAAAGACGTTATAATACTCTTTTTACTTTTTTGTTATACAATCCATTGTTAATCTCTCGTCTATTTTGCATTTTACGTCTTAATTAATCACCTTTGTTATAAAAAAATTGTTTATGTAATAATGCACTATATTATATCTTTATTTATTTTTTAGTCTTAGATCATTAAACATTGTCAACATAACAAGGATGTTTAAGAGTTTAAAGTTTTCTTTAATAGGTCTTTTAGTTAGTACTTTTTTCCTTCCAAATTAATGCTTTTAATGAATTTAATTGTAGTTTGTGTATATAAAAAAAAAAGATTAGAGATATTTTGTTGAGATGGAGTATCTAAGAGTTGCCCTTTCTCTATAGCAACAAAATAATTTTATTTATTTATTTATTTATTTCTATTTTTTGACTAAGGGCAACAGAAAAAGTTGCGAAAGTGAAAAGAATTAATGATGAGAGAATGAATACATATATGTCTGATGTCTCCCTATTTCCATCAGTTTGGTGAAATTCCAGCCATCTTGACTGGTGCCTCTAATTAACCCTCCGTTGATCACGAAACTTTTCTTTTTCTTTTTGTTTTTGTGTGTTGATCATTAATATTATTATTGGTATTATTATTTGACAACTGTCGTACTACTTATTTACGTTATCACATATTCTTGATTCTTGACTCTCGCATGTGAATGTCCCATAATGTCATTCTCTGTGACCCCCATGCATTTATTCAAAACCCTTTTTGCTTATAATTATATTCCTAATCCCCTATATTGATTGAAGTTGCATGTCAACCCCTCACCCGTAAAATAAGTATTTGGAGCCCCTAAACATATTATCTTCTCACGAACCCTATCTTAACAGAGTTATCATTAAATATGACGGTGTTGATATAACGAATTATTTGTTGACTCAATTATAGCTAGTCCACGGTGTTTTTTGTTCGACTTAGCTTTTTTCACCAATAGGATCTTTTCTCAATCCACAAAATAGAACCATAAGAAGTTAAAAAAAAAAAGGAAGAGCGATGGTCGAAGGGAAATGTACAACAACTCGAAGGATTTTCAACACGAATGAAAAGTTATGGCTGATGGGAAACGGCGAACTTCAATGCTATCTTTTTAGTGAAGCTTGTTTCTTGTTTATATAAACCTGATGATTTTCAATATGTTTGAATTAGAAATTATGCCTATGCCTAGTGAGTCTTGAGAGAAAATTATGTCCTTGTCCCATGTGTCAATTTTGATGTGCTTGAACACACAAGTGCAAAACATAATTTAATCGCAAGGTAACTGGAGGAGCTTGATAGAAACAAGAAAATAGGTTGCTCCCAATACACATTTCAAAGTTGAGGGACTAAGCGCACATTTTAATTAGTTTATAGTTTTATATTTATATGGATGCAATAAGTTAGCAAACCCTTTTTTTTATTTTTCATTTATAGTTTTCAAAACCCTATTTAAATAGATCTATAATTAATTTAAATAAGAATTCATTGTTTTATTGAGTCAAATAAATAATTATTGTGACGATGAATAAGACAATGAAGCACCCTTATATGGATACAATTTTCCATTGTTGGTACTGTTCGATTGATTGGGTAAATGTGCTATATCCTAATATAGCTATTACGTACATTATCATGAAAATGTTAATGCGATCTATACCTTAATTAGTCGAAGCATATATATATATTTGATATTGTTGATGAATAATTATTTATTTAATTTTTGAGGGTGTAAATGTGTGGTGACGTGGGGGGCATAGAAGACATTGGAGGGCGAAAGCGAGGGGAAGCATTTTTGGCAGTAAAATCCCAGTTTTGGTTTAGAGATGATTTTGCTGACGTGTGTTTGAGTCTGAACCAACAATATATTAATTATTTTTTTCTAAAATACCACTATAATTTTTTTTTTGAGTAGGCCAATTAGAGATCACCGAAACTGCCACCACTCTCTTCCTCAATCTCTGGCTCTACTTCTCTTCTTCTTCTTCTTCTTCTTCTTCTTCAATAATTAGAACTCTCTCTCTCTCCCTCTCTGGCATTTCTGTGACAAGCAACGTAAAAGGACTCCATGAAGATCTTTTAAGTTCCTCTTCCACGTGTCATCCTCACCTCTAATTTTCACCACTTTTCAACTCGGTAAATAAATAAATAAATAGCTTAATCGGAATTTTAATTTCCCTATTAATAAATAAATAAGCTAATAAATTATAATTAATGAGACTTATTTTTTTTTTCGCAAGCTTGTTTTAGATGTAATGTAGCATACATAAATCACGACAGGCTTCATTACAGGAACAATAAGTGCGGTTTCAACATTAATATATGCAGTTTTATTCTCTAACCTCAGCGGGTCAATTTTATCAATGATCACTAAAATTTGAGGTTATTTCATCTATAATCATAAAACTTACTTTTTGTTCAATATGGTCATTTTAATTGAAAATTTTGTTCATCAGTGGTCACTATGACTATTTTATTTGATTTTTTTGACAAATTTAATAACGTGGCAGTCACATCATTATGCCACGTCACAATAACACTTCACAAAAAAATTAATGATCTACATAATTTTAAACCCACTTATAAATTTTTTAAATCTTATGAATTTTAACTTCAACAAAAGTGATTAAGTTGGTTATATTAAAATTCAAAATTTTGTGATGATTTTTTTAGAACTAATATCAACCGATCATTTTTATATTCTTATAAAAAATAAAAAAATATTTTAATTAAATAATTTGATAGTAAAAACTAAAATCAAAACAACAAAATTAAATTTTAAAATTAATTAGCTCAATAAAATATTTCGTATTTTCAAAATGTAATTTGATTAGATATTCTTTTGGTGATATTTAACTAAAATATATGAAAGTGTTTATGTATGTTTGTGATATAAATAATCTAATTAACATACAATATATATGTTTGCAAAACTTTAACGGATTCAATTTTGTTTTGAAGGTTTGATTTAAATGTTTTTTTTACGGATTCAATTTTTCATATTTTCAAATAGCAAAACACAACAAACAAACATTTAAATCAAACATTTGCCAGCACATTGTTGTTTTAAAGTCCAAATACTTCCTTTATTTCAAATTATAACCTTGTTTTCTTGTTTTTTAGACTAATAATTATGAAAAAAGCGCCAATTGTTAAGGTACTCTATATTCTAGGACACTTATTAATTAGCATGATTTCATTTTTAAAAAGCGCTTCAATGATTGACGAAGAAAAACATTTATAAACTACCTTCGACCTTAATTCTTAGTCGATGCATTAATCATGGTTCAAATTCATTGCTATTTAAAAATGGAATTTAAAGAATTTCCCTTCTGAAAAATGAAATTTTAAAAAATGCACCTTTCAACAGAAAATCATTAATTATAATGCAAGTTTCCCAGACGATTTTTAATATCTGCACAAAAAAATCACTATATTGTTTTTTTAACTATTATTTTACATTTAAATAATTTTTTAAGTAAAAACTACTCATACCGTAGTAGAGCCTTAAAAATTTACTTATAGATTTTTTTTCTGAGAAAAAAAAGAAACAAGAACTTCTGATTCTATTTGGTAGAAGCGTAGAACAGAAGTAATATTGTTCATCATTCCAGTAGTAAGCACCAAACTCTATAATTCTTCGTTTTTTTTCTTACGATAACTTTGCACGCAGCGCATAGATTTCAATCCCACCGTAACATTGCAGAGTTCATAGCCGAGCTCAAGACCTAGGAGCTTGGCGTTCCGGGTTCAAAACTCACCAGATTTGGAAGAGTCGGGGTAGATAGAACTAAATTTTTGTAGAAAACGAAAACAAAAAATTCTTAACATAGGATGTTAACTAATCATGAAATTCATCATCAAAATTATACGTGCAAGGAAATTACCTACCAAAATCTAATTACTGAAATCCAATCCGTCGCTACAGAAGCCTATACAAATCATTATCCTTAAATATCAAAAACTCACCTTCAAGGCCATTCAGGATCTCCATCACCATTTCCTCTTTGGATCCATTGAAGTGCTTCAGAATATCAGATAGTGAGACCTGCAACACCACCTGTATCAGCACATTTCTACAGAACTGAAACCTTAAATACGCAAAGGGTAAAATTACATTCATGTGTATGGATCCTCGATGCACTCACCCCTTCGTCAGAGTTCTCAATCCATTTCAATACAGAATCTTCTGTTGCATCCAATGCAGCAGGAATTCCTTCAGAAGAATTTACTTTTTGACGTTTATTTGGGGAGAGTTGATCATCATGTGTGAGGTTCACCTCTTGTTCCTCTGACCTTGTCATAGTACTTGTGTTGCAACGATGAGCGTCCATATTATTGTCCATTTTCTTGACTTTATGAGGTCCTTCTTCATTGCAGGTATCAATGGGATGCAATTCAGCCACATTGTTCAGCAATTTGTCGGCCTTTATCTTTTCAACATCGCCAGGGGTACTAGCTTCAAGAGAAATCCCAAGGTTTTCCATTGCAAGGAAGGTCTTGATTTGCATATAACTTACCTGTGTAGTGTTAGATTTCTGTCAGTTCTTTTGTATAAAATAGACAACATTAGGACGTGCTTATACTGCCAAACATTTACTAAACAACCACATCTGGCTAAAAAGAAAAAAAAGACAATGTTGAGAAGAGGAAACGGAAATCAGCAGAAGAATCGATACAAAAAACTTACATCTTCCGGCAATTCATTTTTAATGGGCTTCAACCTCTCTTTGGAGCCAACCTTCGAGACCGCAGCCTGAATATATTTGACAATTTGACTAGTCAATCCAATCTCATCACAGAACCTGGTCCAGTCCATTTCAAAACCTTCCTGAGCTGCCTCCAGAAGATATTCACAAACAGTTTGTTCCTCTATGGGAGCTGATCTAGTGGGAAAGTTCTACATACATAAATAATGAGGATCACGTCATGATTAAAGTGCAGATAACATGTTCCAAAAATAGCCTGTTAATGGAGACATACAGCAATTTTCTGGATAGATTGACCAGCATGAAGCCACAATTTCCATGCTTCCAACTTAGCTGGTGACAGTTTCTTCTTATAGTTTTTTTGGGAAGGTAATTCTTTTCTTGCATTAGGTGTCAGCAAAACAGCTTCTCCATCCATGGAAAGATTTAGCTCTTTTGATATACGCTTAATAGATTGAAGAAGAACATCCCCATACATCATAACAAGATGCTGCAACAATATGCAATTTTTTATTTTAGCCTCATCAGTTGGGTGTAAACTAAATTTTCTTCCTTCTCTGTGAAGTTTTCAAAATCAAAATTTTCATGGAAAATCATCACATTTTTGAAGCAATATTTCTGATAAGCAACAGAATTCAGAGCTACATGTAATATCATAACAAGGAAAAGATATAATCAAAAGTTTATTTATGCAATCAATAGACATACCTGGTTTACACCATCAATGTTCGCTAACCTTGCTTTGGTGGAAGGCCGTGTCAATGCAATTCTTTTGATAGTTTGATCACCACATACAGCATAACTGCACAAAAAGTAATCACAATTTATTAAGTAATCGGCCTTTATATTCATTTGCCTGTAAAAACTAAGCTGATTTTAGGGATTTGTAGTTGTCAAATAGAACGGAAACTTACGGGGCAGTTCCAAAACTTCTGGCAAGTTTTAATCTCTCCTCTAAAAGCAAGTTATAAAGTTTGCCCTCAGCCTGAAGCAAAAGTAAATGAGTAAAATATGTAAATTATGCATGCCCTTCTTAGAAAAGCAATGAACAAATTTGAACAAGGAGACAATGCAATACATATGCATCACATAGACATAATGTTCATGTACAGAATATTTACAATTAAATTACAAATACCAACCTGAGATAACCCTTCACGTTCCAAATTTCCTAAACTCTTTAAGTCTACAACTCCATCTGCTGCGTTTTGATTTTCATCTTGATCATCCAATTCCTCAGTAAATGGCAAAACTAGTGGTGGTTGACTATCAGGGCTGGCAGAGGCAAGATATTGCATCCCTTTTGGACTAACACTAATGCATGCGAAGGAATAAATTTATTCAGCTTTATGATTTTTATTGAATACCATAAAGACAGTGGTGCATTATAATTTGTCCTCCATCATATTGATTAGGCAAAAATTAATAAATACAAAACCTTCTAGTTGATAAGTTTTACAGGATAAAATAAGAGAAACTATACCTTACAGTTACATATACATCTTTAACAGTCTCTACCAGATAACCTGAATTAAGTTACAGGTTTAGGGTAACAGGAAAAAACAGAACTATCACAGTTATTATGAATTTGAATTATTATGAAATTCAAATTCATAATAATTGTCACTTTAAACCAAATCTCTGAACGATTAAAAAGCATGCCAAGTACCATGAGAAATTAACTGATGGCCCAGTGCTTTCCACCAGTTTGATGGATATTGTTTCCCAAGTCCATGAAGTGGAAGCTTGTCAAATTGAGCATCAACGATCTTTTTAGCCTAGAAAACACATTAGAAAAAACAAACAGATTATGAAAATGGAAAGTCAATACAAGTATTCAGAAGCTTAAACAGAAAATTCATTGAAGCTTCATCAACTAACTCATATTTTAAAATAGTAAGCCTTGCCAACAAAAGTTAACAACTTCCTGTCACACAAAACTTGATTTATGCACGAAATTATTAGTCCAACAATCTCCCTCCTTATTCCCACCCAACAAATGATCATAAGTCATACAATCAACATAAAAAGCAATTAAGAATTAATATCAATCTCAGTTGGGGGCTTAATTATTTATGACTCCATCATGGTTCCTAGACACCTCATCAAAGAAGGAAGTTGACACTAAATAGAATGGAAGCCAAGTATTGCTGTATGTACCAAAACTCTTCAGGTAACACTTAAATAGTGTTAATATTGGGAAAAAGAAATTGAGATTTCTTTAGCTATCTAGTATCAAATACACTAGTCATAGCTAATTAATCACAAAGACCAGTTGTTCTCTATGCAAAATAGCTTACTCGAGACCCACGAAGAACATCTACAGGCATATTTAGGCCCCATTTACCCCTACATGATTGAACACAAGCCAACAAGAGAAATGCTTCTTTAGACATGTCGCGCTCCCTCTTTGATACCAAGCAATTATCACAATTACCTGCAAATAACATGTAAATCAACTGAATAATTAAAAATGTGTGCTCAAAACACAGTCATGAAAACGCAAAAATTACTAATTTTTGTCATTAGAAAAAGTTCCAACATAAGTTATTGGAGTAAATGCAAACCACATCTGTCAGCTGGAAATTTCTCCCCAAAGTGATAAAGCAAAAAATTTCTTCTGCAAGTTGTCAGTAAGCAGTAGTGCTGTGCAGCGAGCAGGGATTCAGTTACAGCCTTTCTTTGATTTTCCTGTTAAGTAAAAGGACCAAATCACTCAGAAAAAAATAAGGGATTTGCAGTAATTTCTTCCCCAAGAACATGTACAGAGTAGAACTTCCACATTCTTGGCTATGGACAAGTTATAAACATGATGAATCAACAAAACTACAAAGAGCCAAAAACAAAACTCAACAGGTTTAAGTGAAGAAACAATTTTACTTACTGTTTTTATTTCTCCACGGTAAAAATCAGCTTTAGAAAAATCACTTCTTGTATAATAAAGCCAACACACAGATGCTATTCCATCTCTCCCACAACGTCCACTTTCCTGATAATAGGACTCTAGACTCTTTGGACAGCCATAATGAAATACTTGTCTTATGTTTGGCTTATCAATACCCATGCCAAAGGCAATAGTTGCAACCATAACATGTAGTTCATCTCTAACAAATAATCTGAAAAAATAACAGTAAACAATAGTGGTAAGCAGTTTTCTGTAAGGTGATAACTGAGATGAAACAGTAAACAATTGAATTAACAGAAGCATATCTGGATGCTGCTACTGCATAAATTGCAACGTTGATAAATAAAAACCTGTGGGCTTCCTCACGAGCTTTGGTTCCCATTTGACCATGATACATTCCGGTCTTAATTCCTGCCTCCTGAAGTGACTTGAAAACCTACAGAAAAGGAAAATAATGGTAAATGCTTGCATAGAGTTCTGCTAATGATTAGTAAAATCAAATTGTTGAAGGTTCCTTCTGGCAGACTCAATAAGGGCTGAATGAGAACAGACATGAAAAAACATTGTAACGTGATATATAAATTTTCTCACATTAATGGCAGGGAAAACAAAACATAATTGAGCAGTTTGCATGTTGACATTATTGGCATAATAGAAGAAACCTCTGCCAGGATGTGTAAAATGCACTTCTAAAAATACAATATTCTATTTGTTCAGGAAGTGCATAAACATAACAAATAAATTAACAATAACATTTGAAAATCTTTGAATCCAGGATCACAGTACTATAACCCAAACCACTGTTTACAGGTTTACACATATCATGCAAACCATGCCCTTTTAACACTCGTCTAATGTAACAGCAACATGCAGCAGAAAGTCATTATTTTGTTTAATAATTGAAACCTTAAACACATGATGCTGAAATCCTTTCGGGCTTCAGGCAAATCAAATGCTGTCCTGAATAGTGATATCAAATGAAAAAACCACTGTCCTTTTTTGTTTAGGGTTCGGAGATTAATTGTTGGAGAAAGGACTATATCAAATATGGTCAGTAGGTGATGGTCCTTTTCTTTTAGAATTCAGAGATTAATTGTTGGAGAAAGGACTACATCAAATATGGTCAGTAGGTGATGGTTTCCAAATGTACAAACATTTTTTTTATTGTAATGAACCACTATAGGCTGAAAATCTTGCACACCTGCTGGACATCCTTTATTGTAGTGCAGTAAATAACAGTTGAGCCACTGCTCCGTGCAAACTTGGAAATTTCTTGTACCAGCTCATCCACAGAAGGAAGGCCACGGTTGAATGGTTTGACACCGTAGAAAAGATTTTTGCGATCAAAAGAGCCAACGGCAACATAGGGATTGTTCATATTCAAGGAATTGATAATGTCAGCTCTAACCCAGCAACAAGAATAAATAATTGAAGAAATAAACCCTGGAACAAGAATAAATAATTGAAGAAATAAACTCTTTTTTCTTGTCTCCAAGAAAAATAAAGATAGAAGAATGATAAAGTATGGCATTGCTGTCACCCACAGAAAGCAAGTAGAAGTCTTACAGAGCTAATTATAGCTGATGAGCAAATAATGACAGCCCAAGATGAACTGAAGTCATCAAGAAGCGATAAATCAAGTAAATTCTATCAGCTGATTCGCTGTGTTTTTTCAAATTGCATAGGCCACCAAAAGATGAAAGATACCTCTCAAAACCCAGTAAAGCAATGGCCTACTTTAGTCCCCAAGTACATAATAGCAGAAATATTCAGTTCTTACAGGACCTTTTGTCCGCATAAGCATTTAGATGAATTAGATATATTGGCAATATTATCTCAAATGATGCATACCATCCAACAAAAGTCTTAAACAATGCACGACATGCAACAGAACAAAATGAAACATGACCAGGTTTGTTTCTGTGCACATTTGCAAATGCAAACAGGAATTTAACAGCTACCTCATTTGTGCTTTCAGCAATAAGGTGCTCGTCCATGTTCCATGTTTGGTGCAGGGAGGTGAGGAGATATACATAGTGAAAACACGTATATTATTCTATTATGTGTGTGAACTGGTGAGAGAGATTCAAGTACAGTATAGTGCAAGTTAAAATGTATGAAAAACAAAACTATGCTACATAGAACATCTTATTGAAGCACAGATGCAGGTCAGGCAAAATACAGTGAAGTTCATTGATAACCATCCTAAAAAGCCCAAAGAGACTGACATTCGTCAAACTGGACATTAATATCTATCTACAACCACCTTAATGGGCTATGCAATTGCTAAATGCTCAAAATACATTGGATGGCACATAGTAATACTAGTCTGCACAAGGAACAAGAAGAGTATATTTCAGTGGCAGTTGCAGTTAAGCTGACAAATGGAATGTCTGAAAGGATATCACGTAAGTTGTCCAACTGCTTATATTCCACCCTGGAACAGAAACGGAGAAAAAGCAACATCCTCGATAATGATTATAAGAAAAAATATTAATGAAAGGAATATAAAGAACATCATATTGACAAAGTAAAAAATGTGGACAGGATATGGGCCCTAGTCCAGTGTGATTATCATTTTTTATCAAGAGTGTGATTATCGTTTTTTATCAAGAGTGTGATTATCGGTAAAGAGACAGTACACATGCTAACAATGATATGAAATATTTACATGAACACCAGTTAATCAAGGGGATCCAAAGTCGCAAAATATGCTATAGAACAGATCAACAAACTACCGAGGGACAGAATTTTAGAATTAACCACCTGAAATCATGGCCCCACTCTGATATGCAATGTGCTTCATCCACCGCAAACATACAGATACCCACCTGCAGCAACTTCGACCAGAAGCTACAAAAATGAAATCCAACAAAGCACTGATTAAAAATAAGAGGGATAACGAGGTGCAGTACACTTAATTTAAAAGAAAGGCAAAAGTTTATTTAAGCATCAAAAATTTCAAAAGCAGTCATCTTGGACCGCAAGAAAAAAAGCTCCCCACTTTACATCAAAAGTTCCTATCTATCATACCACAATTTCATCAAAGAGCATTGTATTGCAAAATTTCCAATGCATATTCTATCCAAAGCAACAATGCATTCAAGTCAAATGTAGATAAAGTCAGAGCAGTACCTGAGAGGGATTGTACACGCCTTTTCAGGAGTCATGAACAGCAAATGGAAATGGCCCGTCTGAGCTCTGGATTGAACAGAATGATCAGACTGAGCACTCCCAAGAAACTCAGCTCTAATCCCTCTTTGTTTCAAAGCCATTACTTGATCTTGCATCAACGATATCACAGGGCTCACAACCACTGCTGTCTTTCCCAATATCAAAGGTGGAACCTGATAACTTTTCTTTTTTCAGAAAACAAAGAGAAATTAAACGAATTAAGTTTTTTTTTTCAAAAAAAAACCTTTTTTTTTTTTAAAAGTGGGTTTTTGAGTTGTGTTACCACAATGACTTCCCACTACCAGTGGCCATGACAACCAAACAATCCCTTCTCTCCAAAATTTTCTCTATCACCTCCTTCTGATATGGTCGGAATTCAGAATAGCCAAAGTATTTCTGTAACCAAACATGGAAACTAAATTACAAGCATGAAAAGTATAACCGGCATTTAAAAAAAATCAAAGCTTTTATTTGATGATCGTTTGTTTTTGAGTTGGAGAGCAAATGTACAGGAGTGGTGTTACAAGAATTTGATACCTTGAGAGTAGATTCCATGATATCCATGGATGAAGTGGTGGAGTTGGTGCTTCGAAGAAGAAGAAGAGGGAACGGGCTCGCCTTCTCCCTCTCTCCCTCTGTGTTTCCCGCTTCTTTCTTGGTCAATGAGCCGTTGTGCACCATGAGACCCCTGTCTATGGGCCGCCTTTACTCGCCCATTTCAAATGGCCCATTTCTATATGTGATAATTACATGCACCATGACTTCTTAATTTGGTTCGTGGGCTTCTTAAATTGGTTCGTGGGCTGTACTCGTTGTAATTTCGTATAGATAATTAGCTATTTTGGGCTGCACTTTTCGGTATAGTAGTTTTATATTTGGGTTTTATCGACATACAGAGTTTTGTTATTTACTTTGATTTTTCCGTTTTGAAGAAAACGGTGTTGTTTCATCTTTATATTTTTTGCCTCTGAATACTTTTAAGCCAAAAGGTTCTTTCATGATAGTTTCTTCTTTGTTTTTTCTTCGATCTTTAACAAGTCGAAAGTTGTGCTCTTAAAACTGATTCTTGACAGTTTCTGTTACATTTTACAATCATTCACACTGTTTGATATTCATGTTTGTTGATTTTATTTGTTCGTTTGTTGTTACTGTAAGTCCTTTTCTAGGTTTTTTTTATTTTCTTTTGATTTTATTTTTGATTTAGTGAATTTAAATTCGTTTTTTTGTTTAATGAGTGTTTTAATCTTTATTATTGTGGTTTTATGATATCAAAAGGCGGTTCTAGGTCTATGGCTCCCAAATTAGTTTCTATTAGTCCGATTAAGTCCAAGTCTATTCGTAAAAGTGATGATGAGTTTTTGGCAAAAAGGTTGACGAAGAAGTCACTTGTTGTATGTTTTGCATCTTGTAAAAGATAAACAAGTTACAAATATAGAATAAACAAGTGATAAATATAGCATAGACGTAGTATATACAAATTACAAATTTAGCATAAACAAGTTATAGCATATACTTGTATGTTCCGCATCACTGTAAAATATTTACAAATTATAAACATAACAAAAACAAGTCATAAACATATCATAGACTCAGTATATACAAGTTAAAAATATAGCCTATACAAGTTATACTACATTTTATACCTCAATAAAAGATATACAAGTTACAAATATAGAATAAACAAGTTTCAAACATACTAATATAAGAATAATCTTAAAAAAATATAAACCTAATATACACAAGATATAGAATTTTAACACAATCATAAACATAATACATACAAGTTTCATACATAGCATAAATAAGTTATAAAACAATACTTGTGTGTTTTTTATCATCGTAAAGGATATATAAATTATAAATATAGTATAAACAAATTATAAACATGCATACTATATGCATAATAACCTAACCAATATTTTCTTTGTTATCCTTTACAGAGATGCAGAATATATAAGTATTGGTATTAAATTTGATTATGCTATGTTTATAACTTATATATACTATGCTTATGACTTGTTTATTCTATGTTTATATGTGTATAGTGTAATTACAACATATATACAATATACAAATAACATATAAATAACATATATACAACATATAAACAATGTATATACAAGTTCCTGAAATATAAACAGACTTTAGACAAAACATAAACAACTTGCAGGGAAATCTGTGAAACTGTAATTTCGAAAATTGTTTTGACACGCGTGTGATTTCGAAAATTTGCCCAAATATTGAAAATTATTGTGGTGAATCAGTAATATCAATTTTTTTTGTTGGTAATTATGCAAATGCCATTTTTATATTACAGATGTTACTTGTTGATCGTAGGCGTAATTCCATTTAGGGAAGCAAAGAAAACAAAATGAAACTTAGAAAATAGGTATTTGTACATGTAATTTTGTTTTGGGGGAATTACTATGACCGTATGACGTCCCTGAATTATAGTCAGATTCATAATAATGTCATTGTATTTTGAAAAGTCTCATATTTCGTCCCTGAAGCTTAACGATGTTAATTTTGACCAACGAAGAATTCAAAAAGACTTATTTACCCTTCACTTTATGAACATATCATCTCCCTCTCTTACTGTCTCTCTCCTACGCGATCTCTCTTTTCCTTCCATAGTGTCTTTTTTCTCTCTCCTTCTCTCTTCTTCTTTCCTTCTCTTCTATAATCACCCAAATTCACCACCACTTTCATGCCAACCATTGTCAAAATAATAAACCACCATATTGGTTGCCTTTCTCTTGTGACACCTGTAGAGGAAAGAACAAAATTGAAGAGAGAGGAGATTTGTAACACCATCTACTCCTATGACGTATATTTAACAATAGAATATTACACATGTAAACAGATTATGCAAACATTTCAATTATCTATATAAGTATAAATATATTATTTAATAACTAATATCAGATAAAATCAAAGCACACAACAAAATATCTCAAACAACATTACACATGTTACCGTAAATCCTAAATATATTACATATGTCTAAAATGCAAAATGAGGAGGAGGAGAAGGTTGCACGTGGCATCAGCCGGCCGACCTGGTATGGGCGTGACTTCTATGCACAGTCCACGTCAAAATAAGCTACTTAACTTGGAAAATATTTTTGCGATTTATGTGAGCCGCAACTCAGTGAATACAAACCATCATCAATTTATTTCAATAATAAATAAAGCAATAATCATTAACAATAATAAATAAAATATTCAAACATATGCAAATGCCACTATGTCCAATTTATTATTTTGTGAACTACTCAAACTTGGATCTGCCCCGGAGTTTTCAATATGCCACTGTGAATATAAACCTGTAGGTCTCCAATATGAATATGACCCGAAGGTCTCCACTGTATATAGACCCGTAAATCTCCAATATGAAATTGACCCGAAGGTCTCCAATATGCATACATATCCAGAGCAAGACAGTCACATGTCCCTTTCAATCTCATCCCATATGCAATGTAACCGATCAATAATATAATCATATACCACATTTTCATTCCCAATATATCAATTACTAATAATAATCTCATATCAATAAACATTCCATATATAATACATATGATAAAGGTTGCATATAAGTTAAGTCTCAGGTTTATACTCACCTGGCTAGGACAAATAATCCGTTCGTCGCTCCTATTTCTTCTCCCGATCTACAATTCGTGCTCCTATATAATTCAAAGTTAATTAACCTAACCATTTCTTAAATAAGTTTCTCTACATGCAACGCAATGCATGTATGTTTAGCTTCATTTGTTTCGTATGCAGTACTGAATTCTGACAGCCTTTGTTCTTTTGATATTTTCTTCCATTCTGTAGCTCCAATTGCTTCGAAATGTTACTACATTATAGAAGACATGTTAATGAACATTTAATATGTTCTAAACACTATGTAATTCCTTCTCTAACGTGTTCAAAAGATCGAGACAATTTCATACGTAAATTATGTTTTCGGGAACCAAAACAGATTCATTACTCTAACTTCCAAACGGACCAACTCTCTCATTTTAAATCCAATTAAGCTTAAATTTGGTACATATAATCTCTACATAACCCTCTACAACTCGTATGTTCAAAGATTCCTCTAAATATGTCTTTAAAGTAGGAAAATTCATCTCACAAAATTATGTTCAATACATATATGCATACTGACCAGTCAACTTCAAATGCATAAAACTTACAGTATATAAGTCCTTTTTGAGAAAAGTAAATTTCTGGAGAAACATGACATGGAATACTAAAAATTTCATTTGAAACATTCTTCCAAATTTATTTTTTAAATAGGTCTAATAATTCGTGCAAAATAGGAATTATTAATGGTTTTCTTCATAAGACAACCCTGACCAGTTTTAGTATTTCCGATTTTTCAAGAGCAATACACAACCAATTTGAGCAGAGTAAAATTTTAAATAAACCTAACATATATCTCTACAACTTTTTTGTTTTATTCTTTTCAACAATTCGGCCTCTAAGGTCATCAAATTAATTCAACAAACAAGCTGGTCGGAATAACTGTTTCAACAGAACAGTCTTCAGTATGTTCACAATAACTTGAGATTCACAGAATAATTAATTACCAATTTTTACAACCAGTTAAAAGACATATATACCTACAATTTTTAGATTTTCCACATTAACAAAATGTCTCTCTAAACTGGTCAAAATGAAGCTACAATCACAACATTCACAAATATTCCAGAACAGGGTTAATTCTAAACTAGGTTCGGTAATATCAACATATCTCGACAAATACTCAACAAAATTGATCACGGTTTTCTTATAAATTTAGATAATACATAGGGATATAACTTTCGTGTTTTAAGTTTCTTAAAATTATCACTCTAGCATGTCCAGAAGTGCAAAACAATTTGAAACCACTGTAGAGACTTACCCGAGTTTTCTTCTTAATCTCTCCTCTTCTCTTCGAGTTTTTTGTTTGTAAATGTGAAGGTTCTGGACAAAATGAGATTTTTTAAGGTATTTATATGATCCAAGCAGAGTTAGGTCGGTTTAGATTGTTTTTATTGGTTCAATTTCTTTACTTTTCAATTTAATCCTTGAACTTACATTCTATTCAACTTCAACCTTACATCAACTCCTTCATGTAACATCTTCTATCATTTAAATCCTTAAACCTTTGCTTTTAATCTATTTAATAAGATTTTACAAAAATTAAATTATGATTCCATTGTACTTGTAATAGCACTTATCGTACTTATATGCATTATCGACCTACCGTTTAATACTCTAATCGTACTATTTCTATTTGCATCCTTTTGATTTCATTCTCTCTTTTTCAATGTAATATTTGCAAATAATGCCAATATATGTAAATGCATATAATGAGCTACCATGAATATGAGCATTGATATATGCAATGAGGTTGAGGATGTGACACAACACCTCTCTCTTGATCTTCTCGTCTCGTTGGTGCTTTCTCTCTCTCTCTCTCTCTCTCTCTCTCTCTCTCTCTCACTGGACAGTCGACAGTGACTCAGCCACTCCTTGGCGGCTCTCACTCACTCATGCCTCACTAGCTAAGTCGCTATCGATGTCTTGCCTCACTCACCCATCTCCAGTCCTCGACATTGCTCTCTCGGACACCACTCTGACGCCGACACTTACTTGTCTGTTCTCGCTGCCTCGCTTCGACGCTACTCACTCGCTAAATCGCTATCGGTGTCGCCTCACTTACCCAACTCTAGTTCTCGTTGTCGCTCTTTCGGACGCCACTCCGACACGACTCCTGCACCGAAAACCACTTCTCTGTTCTCGCTAACTCACTTCGACAGAATCGACACTCACTTCTTTGATTTTTCATCTCACTGGTTAGTAAATTTCACCTTAGTTTTATTATGGTTATTTGCGTTTTCTGTATTTGACATTGACTGATTTCAGGTCATTTGCATTTTCTGTATTCGACATAATCGACTCGGAGTGAAAGCATTGACTAATTTTAGGTGATTTGTTCTCTATTTAATAAGGTCTTCTTGCAGTGATTTTTAATTAATTAGGAACATTCAAGTTCATAGTCAATGATTTAATTAGAAATCGTGCAGAGGATTTCTAGAAAACGGGTCTGTCATGTTCTGATATTCTCATGCATGAATTGTTAGTTTCGACAATAAACCATGACTTCAATATTTGGATGCATAATCTAATCTGAATTCTCACTTAACTAGATATTCCTAAAACAACTAACTAACCCACCGTTTATCATTC
>CAODLS012069051.1:0-12902 GCA_948243855.1 Flueggea neowawraea
GCCGGTTCATGGCGGTCCGTTGATTATTCGTGAACCGCAACAATGGCAACATCAGCATCACCAACATCATCATCTTCATCCTCATCATCAGCAACAGCAGCTTTTGGAGGCTCAGCAATTGGCAATTGCAATGGCGGCTCCTAGAGAACAGCATGACATGATCAGGGATTTTGAGCAACAACAATATCAGCAGCAACAAGTACAAGAGCAGCAAGACTTTTTCAGGTTTAACAGTGGGTTTGAGGCTTCGGGTTCCGTTACGGCTACCGGGTTTAATCAGATTGGTCCATCTCAATC
The DNA here is from genome assembly GCA_948243855.1 of Flueggea neowawraea. Taxonomy (NCBI): domain Eukaryota; kingdom Viridiplantae; phylum Streptophyta; class Magnoliopsida; order Malpighiales; family Phyllanthaceae; genus Flueggea; species Flueggea neowawraea. The sequence continues at coordinate 298 of CAODLS012069051.1, forward strand.
TGCTATGGCGTCACCGTCTTTGGCTCTGGGTCCTTATGATAATCCTTACCAGATTGAACCTGAACAGCAACAGCTTCATCAGAATCAACAACAACAGCAGCTTCACACACAGCTTTTGTTTCAGCCACAACAAGCGCAAGGGCATCAATTGCTGCAATTGCAAATGCAACAACAACAACAGCTGACACAGCAAACCCAACAAAGGGCTGGAAGTGATGAGGAGAGGAGGAGTGTGGGCCCGTCTTGTTGAATCTTCGTTTTTTCCAATCCTTGCTGCTCCTGTTTCTAGTCCTTTGAAGCAATTTTCCATTTTTAGGTATGTGTTTCTTGCTTTCTCTCTGAATATTTGGTTTCTGTATTTACAATGGTTTGAGCTTTGCATTGCATTTGAATCACCAATCGCAAAACTGAAAACAGAAAAGTAGGGTTCATGGGTTCATGTTGGCCGTGCACGTGAGGGTTTGTGATTACCAGAGGCGCTTTTCATTTATGATTGGAAGCTTTTTTTGATGCCATGATGCGTTATATTTAAGGTTAGCTTTCCATAGATGGGTTACTTAGTATGATGACACTTTGAAAAGAGGGCACAAAACAAAAAACTTAATTGAATGAAATGTTTGACTGTTCAACGTATCGATCTCTATCGTGATTTTCATGAAAACGATATTATTATAATTAAACATATATCGCAATTAAGTTGATTATTTAGTTTCTTTCTAATATTTCGTGTTTTGTTTGATTTTGTTGAAAATTAAGTCGCCAGATTTGTTTTAGTAGTTTGGAAGACAAAAGATAAGAAAGTGGTATACTTCTGATAATTAAATTGAAATTTTTAAGAAAAATTGAAATGTGAGCTTTTTAGGTATAAAAATGACTTACTTGAACAATGTGTGAAATTGAGTTATTAATTTTTCTTGATGAAAAGACAAAAGAATCAGAATTATTTTCTTACCTGTAACTATATTGACAGTGATCTTTATAAGATTAGTAATATTTCAATGATAAAAGGCAGTTAATTGATGTAAAAAGAATGCTCCTTTTTCATATGTTTCTCTATGAAGATGCTTTATTATTCGATGCTAAACAACTTGCAAATTAAACAATAATTAGCTTTCCACTTATATTTTTCTAATACAGTCATGTATCAAATAATCATAAGTTAATTATGTGTGTGGTATTTTATGATCACTCAGTAGCTAGATTTGATCTGAATCTAGTTGACTTGAGGGTGTTCACTTTTACAAGATATTGATGGTGGACTGCATTTTGCAAATTGTTTTTGTAAAAGCAAATGATGTGTTAATTAATACTTCTAATAATGCCTTGCAATTAACATTCATTTCTTTTCTCTCTTTTGTTTTTTCTTTCTTTTGCAGCTTTAAACTGCCTGAGTAAAGAGAAAATAGATAGATAGAGATAGGAAAGGTATAATTTCTGCCATTTGAGAAGGGAAACATTCACTCCGTGAATTGAAGCCTCATTTTTGCAGTCTGGGATCTGAAGAAAGGCCGGTTTCTGTGGTCATACATGTCGAGAAAGGAGGCGCTGCGGAATGTGTAATTACAACGATGTCCATGTGTTCATCAAAAGTAGAGACAATTTGACAAAGTGGTATATTCGTAATCTGAGGACGACATGCATGGAAACAAGGGAGATATCTATTGGATTTTGAGGTCAAAGTATATGCACATTTTTTGGGTTTACTTCACATAAACACTCTTGGAACTTTTTTCCTGTTAGTAATTTTTTGAGAAAATGAAGTGCCATAGCTTCAAATAAGACAAAACTCGTGACTTGAGGGAGTTCAGTTCATACAAATTAATGCAGCAGTGCTTTTCTTTTCTTTCCTGGTTTATAATTGCAGAGCGTTGGGTGTCCCCACTGCATAATCCACCAAAAAATTCCTTGATAATTGTGTTTTTTCATGTTTGTGAAATTTACAATTGAATGCACTTGATCATATGCTTCCTTAAGGTGGCCAGTTTCCTAGAGAAATGAGGGCGATCCTGTGATTGTACATAAAACAGTACAGAAGGCAAAGAGGAGGGTCAGTGAAGCATTAAATTGCTGCTCAGATTAAGAGGACGATATATACTAATTTTTCGTGAAAAAAATAACACAAAATTCTAAGTCATTACTTCCGTCAACTGGTTCTTGCCAGTTTTTCCTCCCACATTTATTGACCGTCCTTTTTTTGAAATGGCAAAATAAAATGGTTTGTTTGGTAGGATAGAAAATATAGTACAATTTAATTATTTTTATAAGAAATTTTTTTATTATATTTGGTGTATAGTCTTAATTATATATTAAATTAATTAAAAATAAATTTTTTCTTGAAAATTGTTTTTAAAGTGGGTCCAATATTTAAATTTAATCTTTTGATTGGTTTAGTGTATGGTTTAGACTATACACTAAATATAGTTAAGAAAAATCTATTTTTATAACAATTATTGATGAATAAATAATAAAAAAGTAGAAATATTATGGGCATGTTTAGTTTAAAAAATCAATATTTTTTTAGAAAATAGAAATAGAAAAATAAAAAATTTATTCAAGAAAAATTAGAATTTTTTTGTTGTTTTCTATTTTATTTCAAAAAAATAGAAATAAAATAAAAAATAGAAAATAAAAAAGTATTATTTGTTACCCAAAAAGGTGTGGATGAGTTGGATAAGATTCTTTCAGTTTAATTAGTGATATCAGATTTAAATTCTGAATATGTAACTACTTTAAAATTCTTGATAGAGATATTTGTCGTCTTACAAGGTCCTACCCGGATCGAATTTAGATTAGTCGAAAAAATACTATGTATTATCTAAAATATACTATATATTATTGTCACCAAGTCTAAAATATGTTATATGTTATTGTTGCTAAACAAGCCCTAACTCATATGATTTTTTTTTCTTTTTTCAGTTATTATCTTATGATTATTCAAGAATGTTTTTTATTTTGACAAAATCAACCATTCTGGAGGTGGAGCATTACGATTATTTTCATTATTTTATGCTCTTTTGTAGATAAAATCCACTTAGAATAAATATACTTATTACTAAATTAACAATTTATCGGTAGCAATTCATCTCGACATATAACTATTTAATTTTTTAATAAGACGACCAATCCATTTAATGCTAACTCAATTAGACTGATTCTTTACTGAATTGGCACCACAACTCTTGCAGCTTAGCTAGGCAAACCAAAGAGAAAGGTGGTTGGACTGGAATAAAATAAAGATGGACGGTATTGAATGGCAGTTTAGGGAACGAATTGTTCCACTGATGTAGACTTGTTAACGTTTGAGGAACCGTCGGTTTCGTTTTTGGAATGGGGATTCAGAACCGAACCGTGGTTCCATGGTTTGATCTGATTTCGGTTTAACCAGTCTTGTCCACTGTTTGGTCCGGTTCAAACTGAACTTTTTTAGTTTTTTTTTTAAATATTGTTAAAACCATTGATTTAAAAAGGTTGAACATTTAGTTTTGGTTAAAATTACTGGTTTAAGAGGGTTAAAACTATTGATTTAAGAAGATAATCATTGGTTTAGAAAGGTTAAACCACCAGTTTTGGTTAAAATCATTAGTTTTTAAGGGTTAAATCTACGGTTCAGAACCGACGATTCGACGGTTTTGGAAACCCTTAAACCAGAATCAGCCCGTGAACCATTGACTTTGTACTGTGCAATTCATGGTTTCGGTTTTGACCGGTTCGGTTCATTTTTACATGTCTACTGACTGGCAGCGCTGGGCATTTAGGCCCAGCCCGGAAAAAGAGTTGGGTTGGGCTACTAATTTTGGCCCGCCAAGCCAGCCCGAATATATATAATATATATAATTTTTTATATTTTATACATATAATATACAATATATTAATATTAATTTGATGTATTATGTGTTATAAATTAACAAAAATAATGTTAATTATGAATTTAAGAGTTGTTTAGTATTTATTAAAATATAATTTATATAATAAAATATATGTTAAATTATATTTTGATAAAAAAAAATTACCCCGAAGGCTGGGCTAGCCCGCTCTTTTGGATGGACAGGCCTAGGCTAGGCACCTGACCTGCTCAACCGGGCCAGGCTCGTATAATCAGGCTAAAAAAATACCTCTATCCCGGCCCAGCCCGACCTGGCCCAGCACTACTTACGGGTGCTTTATCAGGGAATAGTCGTCAACAGTGAAGGAAGAGTCGCATGTTTACATTGCCGGGGATAAAATTTGGCAATTACAAGTCAATCAGAGACTGAGATTAGATATAGTGTCGGATTTGGGCTTTAGTTTTGGACCATATTGTCCAAGTCCAAACATAATGAAATATATGCATTCACTTTCATGATCACTCAAATTAGACTTATATTTAATTGGGTTAATTACAAAAAAATGATCATTTCAAAACCAAAATTATAGATCTATAGTCGCGTGATTTGATTTTGTTCAACCAAAAGCACGTTTTATACGCCAAACGCCACATTTTGTACGACACATTCCTAGAAAAGTTAAGCCAATGAAAGAATTTGGACTGGAAGTCAAGCCCGCATGTTTACATTCATTTTTTTTGTTTATTAATATATTTGTTCTTTTTTAACCGACACATTGACACTCATAATTTTTGCTCATTTTCTTGATCATGACTTTTACTCCTTCATCGCCACACGTGTTTACAATTTCATCTCCTCACATGTTTACACCCATAATTTTTTTCCATCTCCACTTGATTTCATAGAACTCTTTTTTTTTTGTAATTTAAATTTAAAAATTTATAATTTATTTGTATTTGTCATTGCATATATTTATGGCAAACAATCATATCTAATCTATTTTAATGAAGATTGAAGGATTCAAATTTAATCATATTATGTGATGACAGTTTATTAATAGTTTTTAAATATTTTCCCTGAATATTAGTTATTCATTTAGTAAAATTTGTCATGCTAATTACAAACAAATACATATTAAATTGTAAAATTATAGAAATACATTTCAATTTGAAAAATTCACGTGCATGCTGCCACCTGAATTTTGTACGCTGCCGCTTGAATTGTGTATCTTTTAGCAATAAAAATTCATACTCCAACAAAGTAGCCCATCTCACGCTAGCATTCATCTCAAGCACCTCGCCACTTTATTTGTTGATAAAAACCATATCACCCAAATCCCAATTTTTATAATACCGTACCGTTAAAAAATTGTTTATTAAAATTAATAAATAAAAGGAATTATTGAATATTTTTCTAATTCTTGTTAAAACATAAATCTAACTATATGAAAAAAAAAATAAAACGCAAAATAAAGGCAAATGAAATCTGGATATATATTGTCACTTATTAATGTTTTTATTTTAAGAAGTATCTATTTTATAATCTTTTCTTTTCAAGTTTATTTTATTTTAATGTTTGGTTTATTTTTTTATATTTAAATTTACATATTATATATATTTTTAGTTTGTAAAAAGTTTTCTAGATAACTTTATCATTAAATTGTGTTGCTATTTGATTTTTTTTAAGTTCAATAAACATATTTTCTATAATCTCTCTTATTTTTTCAAGTTTATTTTACTTTGATTATATATGTGTGTTTGTAAAAAAAAAACATTATATCAGTTTCTCAATAAATTATATTGCCACTTGATTATTTTTAAGTTCAATAAATATATTTGCTAAAATATATTTTTCTTTATGTTTATTTTAGTTTGAGTTAGAAAAAGAGTTTGTCCATGCCGAATCATGGGTGGAACCCGAATCAATAAGTATTTATTCAGGCAGTTGTCAATTGGGTTGATAAACGATTTAGTTGGGGTTTTGGTTTAACTGAATTAGTTAGGAAAAAGACTTCCTAATTAGTTAGAATTTGTTTTTAAGTTTATTTTAGTTATACACTAGTGTTAACCAACTAAACCAAATTAACCAAAAAATAAACCAGAAATTAACAGAAAAACAACAACTAACCAAGTAAAGCAAATTAAAAAAATAACCAAAAAACAACCACTGACCAACTAAACAAATTAAGCAAAAAAAAACCAAAAATCAACTGAAAAATAACCCCTAATCAACTAAAATAAATTAAGTAAAAAACAACTAGAAATCAATCAAAAAACAACCACTAACCAACTAAAACAAATTAAGCAAACAAACAATTAGAAATCAATCAAAAAATAACCACTAACCAACTAAAAAAATTAAGTAAAAAGTCAACCAGAAAATAACCACAAATCAACATATAAATAACAATTAACCAAGTAAAGCAAATTAAGCAAAAAAAATAAACTAGAAAACAACCAGAAATCAACAAAAAAAATAACTACTAGCCAACTAAAGTAAATTAAGCAAAAAAATCAACAAAAAAGAACCATAAATCAATCAAAAAATAACCAATGATCAAATAAAGTAAATTAAGAAAAACATCAACCAAAAAACAACCAGAAATCAACCGAAAAACAACCACTGACCAACTAAAGAAAATTAAGCAAAAAAATAACCAGAAAACAACCATAAATCAACCGAAAAACAACCACTGTCCAAATAAAGCAAATTAAGCCAGAAATCAACCAAAAAAACCATTGACCAACTAAAGTAAAAAAAAATGCAAAAATTCAACCAAAAAACAACAAAAACTCAACCAAAAAATAACCACTGACAAATTAAGCAAAAAGCCACTGAAAAGTAACCACTGACCAACTAAAATAAATTAAGTAAAAAATCAACCAGAAAAAAAATCAAAAATCCACCGAAAACAACCACTAACCAACTAAAGAAAATTAAAGAAAAAATAACTAGAAAACAATCAAAAATCAATCAAAATATTGAAACAAATTCCATTGGGTAAAAATGCTATTTTATTCTTTCTACTTGCCAAAGTGAGAAGTAAACTATCGCTCTTATTAAATTAATATAGAATAAAGTCAAAAGACTATTTTATAAAAAAAATAGAATAAGTTATTTTTAGCATGATAGTAATTTTACACTATTTATTACATAATCATTGTTGACAAGTAAGCTCAACAAACAATAAAATCATAAGATGTTTGTTTAATATTTAAAATAATATTTATTTTTCCAGGAATTTGTTTTCCCATTTAAAAGTATGTGGGAGTAGATTAGTTGTTTTTTGGGGAAAAAATTCATTACATATGCTTTTTAAACTGCATTAAATACATACATAGTCTAAAAAAACCTATTTTTTCATCTTGAAATTATTTTAAAAAATATGATATTAAAAGCATACAAGAATATAGTTATTTTAGACTATAAATAACTATTTTAAAAAATATGCTATTAAAAATCATGTTTTTTTCCTTTGGAAAGTATAAAGAAGAAAATACCATTTTTTTTATTTCAATTTCAATATTTTTTTGTGGATGAACTCTTTGTCTTTTGTTTTTTGTGTGTCAAAGTTTTTTGTTAATAATACAGACTGGGTGGTTTTTTTTGTTGTTTGTTCTAATTTCTAAATGGCTTTTTTTTGTTTTCAAATTTTTATTTAATTTTTAGTTAAAGGAATTAATTTTTTTTTCTCATATGATTTTGTGTATACTCATTTTTTATTTGGTTTGTGCCAATGATTTGTTTCTGGTTTTCTTTTCACTTTTAAAAATGAGAACTAGTTATCATTTTTTTATTAAAAAACAAACAAAAAAATAAATATAAAATAATAAATCAACAAATAAAAAAATCAAATGAAAATGAAAAAATGAATTTAATAGAGAATAATTAGTTCAAGTAGGCTTGAAAAAAAAATTATTAGATAAAATAGAAAAAAAAATAAAAAAGGCCAAAAATAAGAAATAAAAAAACATAAAGATTGGGCCATTGAAAAATGCATGACCATTAAGGTTGAGCTGCAGCCCAATCAAAATATTGGAAGTGGAGTGGAGGTAGAAGATGATGGGCCAACATTAGGGAGGACGAAATTATGATATTCCAAGGTACTGTGGCCGTAATTTCCTCTATTTAATTCAGAAAGCAATCAGATCAATTTAATTTATCATGCAATTGAAACATTAATTTTAACCAAATATATTTATTAATTGTGCCTTTAATCGAAGTTTTTTTTTTGTCAGATCTTAACTTAATACGAAGAGACATTAAAAACACGCACATTTGTCGTTCAGTTCGAACCCATAATACATACATCAATCTAGTTGACCCACGGCTTTAATCCAAGTTTTACACTCTTAACTTTTCCTTCTCTTAATTAATGAACACTTTAGTGGCTGCGTCGCTATTGAACTTTATTTTGGAGCAGAAAAGCAACGAACAAGTCGGATAAAGATGATCTTATCAAACCCAGAAGCAATCTGTACTGTTTTGTCTCATTACAAACTCTTCATAACTGTTTCATTGAACAATACAAAAGATAAATTTTGTTGCATACGAAACCACGATCGCCATTGAAAGTACCCACAAGAAAAGAAACCCGATATGTATAATATTCCCAACCAAATGACAAGAAAACTTGATAATTTAACGTTCTTAAGTTGAAAAAAAGAATGAATGAAGATGCTAAGTTGTTCATGAACATAAGAAAGATTCCACGAAAAGCTATGCACTGTAAACATTTTGGAGTCATCCAAAGGTTTAAAAAGTGAAATCTTGGTGTGGGCTCTCAATATCTTCCCCATCACATTCATGGCTTTCATATTTTTATCGTGTGAATCTGACTTGTTTGATGTTGATACCAAATTTCATTCTTTAATATGCCTATCAGATGCTTGTATAAATGGACTATAAACAATCTTTGTTATTAAGTTTTCAGGCTAATTCATTTTTGTTAATGTTGAAATGATTTTCTTGGTCAAAGATTGAAGCCATGATGATAGTTGATGAAGTAAAGTCGAAATAAGACGGATTGGCGGAATGAAGAGGCAAAACAGAACTTGACGAGGGAGACATGGTATTGGCCACGGCCGTGCCCTATGCCATTGTTGTTCGTGTCTTGCCAAAGGTCGACACACGGTTGCGTATTATGTCCGTGTCTTGGCTGCCGCATCGGTGTCTAAAGTCCCATGCCCTTGTCTATGTTCTGGAACGTTTAAGATATGTTTTGGGATTTTGGATGGACTATTTTGGTTAGAGTTTTATTGTAAACTATAAATAGATGGCTTAGGAACAATCTTTGTAGACTTTTGATGGCCGATAAGCCTTTGAACGCCGTTGTAAGCTTGTATGCTTGTTTTTTACTATAAATAGTAGAATTACTTGTGCTCTGCTCGTGGACGTAGATCGAATTGATCGAACCACATAAATCTTTTGTTCTTGTGTGATTGCTCTTTGTTATTTCGCGTTCTTTGATTGTCGATTTTTCCTAACAAATAGTATCAAAGCCACATAAGTTTGTTCAGAAACTTATGGGTTCGTTCTACAGAAAGATGTTTTCATACAAATTCGATATTGAGAAATTCAATGGGTCGAATGATTTCACGCTGTGGAAACTGAAGATGAAGGCAATTCTAGTTCAGCATAAGTGTGAGGAGGCGATTGAAGGTGAAGAGAACTTATCGGTAGAACTGACAGTAATGCAGAAAGCGGAGGCTGTGAAGAGAGCACATAATGCAATTCTATTGAGTCTGGCGAATGAAGTCTTGAGGGAGGTGGCTGAAGAAATTACTGCAACAGACTTGTGGAAAAATCTGAAGAGTAGGTATCAGAAGAGATCCTTGTTGAACAAGCTTTATCAGAAAAGACGGTTGCATACCTTAAAGATGTCATAAGGCATGCAAGTAAAATAACATCTTGATGAATTTAATAGGATTGTATTAAATTTGAGAAGTGTTGTTGTTGACATTGATGATGAGGATCAAGCTATATTTTTGTTGCATTCTTTGCTTGATTCGTATGAGAGTTTTGTTGATACTATAATGTATGGGAGAGATGGAATCTCGGTGAATGATATTGAGGATGCTCTATTGTCTAAAGAACTGAAGAGGTTAACTTCTAGTACGGATGGAGACACTATAGAGTCCGGGTTAACCGTGAGTAGAAACAAGAGAATAAGTAAGAATCATGGTTTGAGATGTTATCACTGTAAATAGATTGGACACGTGAAAATAAATTGTCCTCATAGGGGAAACAGTGAGAAATCAAGGGCAACAATAGTTCAGAATAATTCTGTGGTGATTCAGGATAATTTTGATGAGGCGAAAGCAGTGAAGTTTTGACAGTTACTACGTCTATATCTGAAGATAGTTGAGTTGTTGACACTGGTGCAGCTTATCACATGACATTTTTGAGAAAACTGTTTGATTCTTTTAGAGAATGGACAGACAATGTGAAATTGGGAGATAGTGAGAAACTGAGTGTTGAAGGTAGTGGTTCTTTGAAGATTACGATGTATGATGGGATGGTCAGAAAACTTGATGTTTGGTATGTCCCGGGTTTGTGAATGAACTTGATTTCTGTTGGTGTTTTGGTGAAGCAAGGCTATGGTTTCTCTGGAAGAGGTGGAGAGATTCGGGTGTGCAAGGGATCTTCGTTTGTGATTAAGGGTAGATTGCAGAATGATATTTACACCTTGATTGACAACTAGGTAGTTGCAAATGGATTAAGGACTGTTGTGAGTTCTGCAGGAAAACGGGTGGAGTTTGTGATTGAAACTCCGAAACAGGTAAATATCAATCAGGTTGATTCACAATGGCTAACAATATAGGAACCAGTACATGATAATTGTGTTGATGATTTTCAAAGGCAGTCACTAGAAGACACAGAAAATATGCGGAGTGTTGTGTTGTTAGGAGTGGACGAAAAGCTAGATAGTAGAAGCAAGTCCGGCTTGAACTTGGTTCGTTGTTGCAGGACTTGAGGCCCTTTGGAGATGTGGCAGATAAGTAATTAGGATTCAGAGTTGAACGGAAAAGAAAATTCACTTCAAGGTAGAAAATTGTTAATGTTGAAGTGATTTTCTTGGTCAAAGATTGAAGTCATGATAATAGTTGATGAAGCAAAGTTGAAATAGAACGAATTGATGGAATGAAGAGGCAAAACGGAACTTGACGAGGGAGACAAGGCCATGTCCCATGCCATTTCTATCCGTGTCTTGCCAGAGGTCGAAACATGGTTGCGTGTTATGTCCGTGTCTTGGCTGCCGCGTCCATGTCTATGTTTTGGAACGTTTAAGACGTGTTTTGGGGTTTTGGATAGTCTATTTTGGCTAAGTTTCATTGTAAACTATAAATAAATGGCTTATGAACAATCTTGATAGCCTTTTGATGGTCGGTAAGCCTTTGAACGCCGTTGTAAACTTGCATGCTTGTTTTTTACTTTGAATAGTAAAATTACTTATACTCTACCCGTGGACGTAGATCGAATTAATCGAGCCACGTAAATTTTGTGTTCTTATATGATTGCTCTTTGTTATTCCGCATTCTTCCATCGCCGATTTTTCTTAACAATTTTATTAGGAGAATCTTATTCTTTGTTTGGTCAATTATGTGTAATATATTATTCATGTTTGATCATTATCTTTGCTGTTCGCTCATAAAACTGATAGGTCCAAAGTGTTTTTCTTTTTTATTATTGTTTTCTCAGGACCAAGATGCAAACCCAACAATTGGCAAATCCATATTGAACCAAAATAGATCCCTCAAGATTTTCGCTTGATAATGAAGATAAAGATAAATTTCTAGCCCATCTCATTACCTGCAGAGAAAGGTAACTACTTCAAGAAAAATAAATTACCAAGAAAATCTGGATTCATGAATGAAATAAAGAATAGAGCATACAAAGTGGGAACAAATAAAATGCCATAAAACCCAATGGCTGTAGCTTATTGTATTGGAGTTAATTCCAGCAAAGCAAATATAAAGACTTATGAAAAAAAGACACCAGATTCAGCAGCCAATTATGTGCATAAGATCTTAAGGAAGTTTTCTCTTCATATCATTAATAGAAAGGAGACATGTTCATGGACTGGACTGGAAAGATAGTACAAGTTAAGGAGGCTGAGTGATATCAAGCAGAAGCCATGTATGGAATTATTGAAAAGATGACAAACAGTTGGTGATTTGAACTAAATTTTGGTAAATAATGCAGAGAACTTGAACAGTTTAGAAAGAGCAACTACAAACTGCATGAAATTTCTAGTAACATGTTATTAACTAAGGTTGAATTGCAGCTAACTCTTTTCATGAGCAAACCAACTTCATGGTAGATTGTGTTTTAGAACCTAACAATAAAGTAATGAGATGTTAAATAACGAATGTGAATAAAACAGCATGCATTTATCAGAGAACTAACCAAGTAATTAAGTAAAATCAGCTTAATTAAAGAAATTTCACACACACTATACTGTATAGAGAGGTCATCTTTGAAATCTCATCATCTCACTACTGTATAGCCTCAAAGTTAAATATAACAACAAAATAAAGAGTTTCCAATCTTTAACCATCCTATTTGTCAGCTTCATTATTTCTATTTCCTGACTTGATTATCCATGCATATTTGAGTGCAAAATTCATGGGGATCAGAACGTGTTTTGTTCACCACTCTATACATCAACTTCACCTGGCATGTGATGCCCCGCCATCTCTATTCCAACTATGGCTCTCAGATTTCTCTTCATCCTCTAATTCCATGCTGTCAACCCCAGTGCTTGAGTTACCATTGGCA
>CAODLS012069169.1:0-19616 GCA_948243855.1 Flueggea neowawraea
GTATTGCAGTGTTGAATCCCATAGATCTTGCATATTCTTGATAAAAAGAATACGCAGCCCCATGCGATTCAAACTCCATACCAGAAAGAGGCTCAAGATTTGTGTCCTCTTTGAATCCCATGGCTGCAGCAGAAGAAGTCACATCCCCGCCTATAGAATTTACCACATCAGCAGCGTCAACAATGTTCCCAGTAGTTACATCTCCATTCTGCAACTTCTCTTCAGTCAACATGTTTTCAATTCCATTTGGCTCGTCATCTTCTTTATCATGTTCACCAGAAGGCAACCTAAGATCTATATCCATTATAATAACTTCAATTCAAGTTTTGTCCGTACACCTGAAAGATTGTGTAACTAGTTAGAAGATTATGTAGTAACAAAAACAAACAGCAATAAATACTCTGAGCAACCAGTAACCCAGCAAGTAAACTTGGATATAGAGGTCGACCATCTCATAGTTTTAAAACCATACAGTAAAGTTTTTAAAAGCAAACTATAAACAAAAAATCACTCCATGACAGTATTGCTCAAGGAATGCAACTCATAATATATATACCCAGGAACAAAATCTAACCAGCACAAAATGGAAACAAAAAACTACCCGGAAAGCCAGAAATTAGGAGTATTATGCAACCATTAACAACAGGAGTGAGAATTAGAGATAATCCAGTTCAGTTTTGAGGAAAATGTCAATTTCGCTTCTATTCTCCAGTATTGGCCGGAGCTGGAGCAGCCCCCATCAATTTCCTTTTCCATTCGAGTTAATGTCATTGTTGAACAGCGCAAAATAACCATAGACAAGAAACAATTCACAAGAAATTTAGAAGAGAACCCGAAACCATACGAATTCGCAACTTCGCGGTGACGAATTAAAATCAACCATAGAAGAAAATCGGAGAAGACAAAGCCAGAAACCCTAGAAATCTTAAAAAATTAACGTTCCCGAAAAACACAAACGAAATTACAGCTTCGTAAGTTAGTAAAAAAAGAAAAAGAAGGACTAACATGATGGAGTGGAAAGAAAGCAGCGAGATGCAGAGATAAGCAGTCGCAGTGAGAAGTGACAAGAGGAAGAGAGGCGGAGGCTTCGCCGCCAGAAGAGGCGTGGCGGTGAACGGAAGACGGCGAGCGCGTGCAGGTTGATTGAGAGAGGAGAGGAGAGAGGGGAGAGATGGAAGTGAGTGGAGAGCGCGTGAGGGTGTGGGTGTGGGGAAGATGAGAGGCGGCTTTGGGCAGGTGAGGTCTGGTCAGAGAGGAGAGTGAATATTCTTCTCTTTTTTTTCTGATTGATTGAACAAAACTGCGAACTCTTTGTATAGCTGAAACTACGTCGTTTTATCTCACAACTACGTAGTTTTTGGTTTTCTAAATCCCCACCAAACTTTTGCCTTTTTCCCGAAGAAGAAAAAATTAAGTACAAGTTATTAAGGCTTAATACATCATCTGAACCCCCTCGACTTGTAGCCAATTTATACTTTACGCCCCAATCTTTATGAATGTAGTTTAACCCCTCAACATTTTTTTTTAACATTTAAGGACTTTTTGGTCTCATCTGACCTGGATGGTGAGTGAATGTAATTCACACTTCCAACGTGGCAAAAAAAAACAAAGTCTAGCACATATAAAAGTGTGCCACGTGTATTATATCGTGTATAACTGGGCAATTTCTCTTCAATCTCTCATGCTTCCCCCTCAAAAACAAGATCATCTCAATCACTTTAACGAGATCTCTCTCAACTTCTCAACCCGAAATTACATCTTACTCTAACCTTTTTAGCTCTTTACATCTCAACTTTGCAGAAAGCGTGTTCGATTTGAGAAGAAAAAAAACCCTATAAATACTTCAACTATATGCAAAGAACATGTAAACTTTTAATTTTTCAATTTAATAATTACCTTATTTTATCTCTGTATCAACTTCACTTTTCTATTCTTTATAGAGATTTTGGCTTTTGATCACAACTTTATCACAACTAAATCATATTTTCATGTAATAATTACGTGATACACCTCCAAAATGTTTACAAAATTTGCTCTGTACGGAATGAATATGTTTATTATAAATACACTTTCCAATTTTTCATCCCTACATGTACAGTTGTTTATATATTGTTAAAACGTTATTAATTTGTTGTTTATATTATTCTTTTATTTCAAAATTCGAGGCATTATATTTATATATTTTTTATATTTTATTTATAAGTTGTTTATAAACAACATTCAATCATGTCTAATCGATTTATAAATAGAAAATAATACATAAATAACATATAAACAAGATATCAATAATATATTAAAGCTGTAGAATTTTTGTTTATATGTTGTTGATTTGTTATTTATATTGTTCTATTATTTTGAAATTCAAAACATCTTGTTTATATGTTGTTATAAATTATTGATATATTTTTATAAATAAAATTCAATTAATTCCAATAAATATATGAATAAGAAACAACATATAAACATATATAGAAATATATAAACAAATATAAATATATAAAAATAATATATAAACATATATAAACAAATCCGTAAATTATAAACATAAACAAATATGAACGAATATAAACAACATATAAACAAATATAAACAAAAGTTCGTGTGGTTGTAATTTTTATTTGTTAGATGTGTTCTTGAAATTTAGAAAATAGGACTAGTGATTCTATAAATTATTATTCAAGATTATGTAAATATGTAATTAGCCCGACTTAAAATAGTCAATCTGAAATTGTCCCTATTTTCACGGTCAGTTTAAGGCCAAATAGCCCAATTTATCGTCCAATGTAAAACTTTCCTCCTGATAAAGAAAAAGAAGGGCTTAATATGGCAAGTGGATTTATTTTAAAGGTAGAAGGATGTGATGGGGTAAAAGGAAGAAGGTGAATAATGATAGTTTCATTCACCATGGTATTTTTTGCTAGGTGTTACAAACTCGAAGGAAAATTTTAATATTTTTTGTTTTGGTTTTCACATTCATTTTTTGAACATTGGTGCATAATAAATGAACTAAGGCTTATGCATTATGGTGTTTTGATTACTAGTGGTTATGCCACATAAAGTTTGCTACTTATGCAAAGGTGAATATTTACAAAGGTAGAGGTTGTGGATTGAACTAGAGCGGATTTGGAACTCTTAAGATTAGTGCAAGATTTTAAACTTTGTCTATCCAAAAAGTTGGAGTTATGCATATAAAATTTGAAAAAACCAAAGTTGAGATTTGCAACTTTGACACGATCAATTCACATCAACGAATTTTCTAGATATTTTCAAACCTAATGGATATATCTTTAATTGCTCACACACGCAAGAGAAATCTTACGCACATAAATCTAGAGCTTAAAAATGACGTATTTTTTTTATCAAAAAGGAGGCATTTTTATGCACATAAAAGAAAAGTTATGTACGTAAAACCCAGGTGAAGAAAAGTCTACAAACATGAGGAAGAAGATTACACATGTAAACTAGGTATGTTAAGTGTATTTAATGTGAGAATATTTGTTCACAACGGCTATAAATTCAACCACAACGGTTCTATTCACTTGAGAAGCTATGAATACCCCAAAAACATAAAAAAAAAAAGCAAGAAAATTTGGCTATCAATTTGCAAATATAAGATTCTCTCATGCTTATTAATTTCACTCATCTACTGCTCATCCAACCACTTGTCTCATTTATTTACCATTGGATAAATATTGTATCTCATTATTACTTTAAAAATTGTGAAATATTATTATCTGCATTTTCAAAAATAAATGATTGATTGTAAGAATTTTTAGCATCCAAAAGAAATAATAGCTATATATAGTTTCCATCCAACTGGAATTGAGGTGTTAGTGGATCTAAAACTCTCGAGCTAGGCTTGAGGAATTGGATGCACGTCAAGGAGGTTTGAAAAGTACAAATTGCAGTTTGGCTTTTCTATCTCATCTCCTTTTATTTGTCTTGTTTTATCTTTTGGGTGCCAAAATTGGATTGTTCTTGATTTTATATTTTGTGCCAAAATATTTTAAAAGCTAAAAAAGTTCCAAACAATCCAATTTATCCCCTAATTAGAATGACATAAGCATTAACATTATCTATTTTGAATATATTAATGTTTTGACATATGCAATAGTCTTCAAACCCTCATATGTATCTAATCTCAGAGTTTACACACTATCATTTTGTGGTTTTCCTAGGTGTTGAGGAGCTACTCGATTAAAATTGTTGCCCTCATCTCTTAGCATCATACGCCTTATGCTGGTCTGAGCACCACTTGTGCACAACAACATTCTATTTGTATATACGTATTGGATAGTAAATTCTTTGCGGCAGGAAAAGTGTGGGTTGATGTTTTGAATTTATGATTTTATATCAAATGAACATACTTTACTTAAAATACTATATTTTGGATGTTACAGGTTTTAGAACTTATGCTTTATTCTATGATTTTTCAATTACAATTGTAATCTCTAATCTGGTTAATCATGTAAATTTAGTAATTTAATAATTAATTAATAAAAATGACCTGACCTGTGGGATTTGCATTAAATCTAGCCTATTCATTCAAAAACTTATTTGCAAATTCCCAAAATTTGCCTTTGGTATCAAATCCACCACACCATAGTGATGACGAGACATCTTACATGTAATATCTCATTTATGCGGGCAGCTGAAACTAACAGGTCAAGCACTTTGCTGTGCAATAGCTTCCAATGTCCCGCATCATTTAATTATATATGGATGTAAATGTTTATAAGTATAAGTGTTAGTTTTGTGTCCTAACCCAATCATGTAAACATTGCCATTTTGGTTTATTTAATAAAAGGAGGCATTTTATTTCTATGAAATATTATTTATTTTATGTAGATAAAACTCCATGAATATTTTATTCTTCTTTATGCCATCAAGTATGCGACTTGATAGTAAAACCATAAAGATAAAAGGAATGTTGTTCTAAATGTCCCTAATCGATCATTATCATGGGAATGATAATGAATTAAAGATTAGTATGTTGCTAAGTGGATAATCATGTTTTACTGATTATGGATATGAGATATCAACTTAGAAAATAGATGCATATTGGGGAACATGTATTGGATTGGCCTACTATGATAGCACTTCATGGATTGTTGTCACAAAGTAGCTTTCATGCAGTAGTGATGTTTTGATCCTCTGACTGAAACTCACTATCGACTCCTACATGAGGAATCACATGTTTTGACTTAGTCAAACACTGTCCGTAACAGGGTAACAATAAAGACTATGATTGGATATGTCATGAATCATGTAGAGAAGTGATAGTGAGAGTGATGGATTTGTTCCTCTTATGAAGAGTGATATCTCTTGGCCACCTGATGAGTAGGATTGATGGAATGTATGCATACTCGAATGAATTGATAAATTAGTTTATCAATGTCATTTGTTATATCAATCTACTCGAGATCAAGAAACATGCTAAGCTATATAAGGTTGACATATGACCATGCCTTATGCTTAGATGAGATATCAGGTGACAAAAGGACTAAGCATTAGACTGTGAAAGGTTAACTCAGATCACTGACAACCACTCGATTTTGGGTTGCCATAATGTATTACTAGATACCGCTTATGGGCTTTAGGCCAAAAGGTTGGGACGAGGTGCCAATTTCGAGTGGGCTTATATGGTCACACACATGAACGAATTGGATTGATTACAAAATCTTCTCTCTTAGTGATGAATGAATTATTAAGATGGTTAATATGATTAATCAATAATAATTCAGGGTTTTATAATTTATGTGTTAAATAAGATTTAAAACATAGTCCATTAATGTGATGGGCTTTTAATATAAATCACCTATTATCATGGCTACAATTATTTAATTATGTGTGACATAATTTGGCCCATGTATGATTTATTTTATGGTAATGTATAATATAATTAAAAGGCCAATAACATTAATGTAATATCCCATACTTTTAAGTTATGATCCCTATAGTTTTCGAGTGTGGCATTGTGGACTTCTAGAATACCAGTGGATGGTATTTGATGTTTATGATGAAATCATGTTAGGATGGATGTTGTTAAGTGCTGGAAATGATTCGGGACGAGTTTGATAGCAAGAGAAGTCAAGAAGGGAGAAACAAAGCATCTTACGTACGTAAGGCTAAGCCTAACGTACGTAAGGCAGGCAGAACTCACGTACGTGAGAAATACGTGTCACTACGTGAGCTGACTGGGCTTCTAGGATGATCAACGTACGTTGTGATTTTGAGACGTACATATTGAAGTTACGTTTTTGAAACAGAAGCTACTAGACACGTTTTTTACCACGACAACATATGCTGTACACTTTATAACATACGTTGTGACACCAAGACGTACGTTTCATGATAGAATAATGTAAGTTGTCTTTGAAAATATCAAAATGGTCCGTCATTTCATTCTCACTCTCTCAGATCATTTCTCTCTACCTCCCATCGGTTCCCCAGTGTTGCTAAACATCTCTAGAGGTACGATTTCAGTTCTAATCACCTCTTTTCATCCATTTCATGTATTTAATTTCTGAAATGGGTTTTTGGCCGAAAATGAAATGAGTTTCAAATTTTCCATGATTCTGTTGGAAAGGATGTTGTAGGTAGTTAGATTATGATTGTTGGAGGTTAGATTTACATAAATCTAGCTTGAAATCAGAAGAATCGATGAGTTATTGACTGAGAATTTAGGAGTAAATTTGTAATTTCGAGGAAATTAGCTAAAAATTTTAAATTCAGAGAGTTCGAGAGCTCGTTTGAGGAATCTGACTATTTGGAGTAGTCGTTTGTATATTCTCGGGCTCGAGGGACTAGTTTGTAATTTTACAAGGTTTGGGCACTAAAATGTAATTTTACAAAAGTCGGGGACCAAATTGTAGTTTTACATAGATTTGGATTTTTGGGCCGCGAGTGCTAGTTCTTCGATCAAAATAGGATTTTTTTATGCCGACGGCATCTGAGTCTGCATTTGCATTTCATGCATGTTCTGTTTTGCCACAATCACCGTGTTTGATCTATTGTGAATATTTGTTTCAGCTTAGTTGATTCCGAAGTGATCAGCCATCGACCGACGGTCAGCGATTCGGAGTTTGGAAGCTCGACATCCCAGTGAGTGGATGACAGCTTCAGACACATAGGCTGTGTCTCTTCAAAATATATGTTTTTGTTGTGCTATCACCATAACATGTAAACCTAAATAATTAAAGGATTGGTAATCCTAAAATCTAGTATATTTGGAAAAGCTATTGGATTTTGGAAAAGAGTACTGATACTCTCTCTTTGAAAGGTTTTACGCTTCGGAAAAAGATAAATTATTTTTGAAATAATATAATTTAATTATATTATACTTTTGGTATATTTCAGAAATAATTTCTGAAATTCATTTTTGGTAAAACGATTGATTGTTTTGCATACTTTGTTTGTATGCCATGTCATTATGAATTTGAGAATCTTGAAATGAATACATTGTTACTGTTTTTGATAAATATTTTTGATTTCGATACATAAATTATATGTTATATATCACATTGTTTTTGATATACCCGATCGCATGACCATTTGTTATTGAATTTAAATATACTATGTATATGTTTTAGAGATGAGACACCTTTGCTACGAGATTTGTAGCTTTTGGTGTACAAAGGTATTGTTATTGGCCCAGCTACCAGGGTTGTCGGTAGTCATGTGTCCTAACGAGGGCACATGATTTGTTACTGGATCACTGGCAGAGTCCATGATCACTATTGCGGTGGTAGTGACACAGATCATACCACGTTTGTTACCGGTCCCTTATCTGTGATATATGTCTTTGAAAATAATAATAATAGTAATATTATTATTATGATGCCTATGTGACAAAGTTTTGGTTTTGTAATTTCTAGCAAGGTTTGAACTGTTTTTGAACTATGGATTGAAGTTTTCAATAAAAGATAAAAAGGGTTTTGCTATGCCTACGTGGTAAACTTTGACTTTGGAATTTCTAGTAAAACTAGATAGATTTTTGAATTCTGATACAAAAATTTTGACAAAGGTTTGAAAGGGTTTTATTTTGAAGTCCTGATAAGATAAAAATATTTCCTGGAAACGTTTTGCTTTCTTATTGAAAACACATTAGTTTTTGATAAAATTTGGAAATATTCATGAATGAATTTGTGTATGTTGTTTGATTTTATTGCGAATGATTTCGAAAGGGTTTTGAACTGCTAATATGTATATATTGACTATATTTGCATGTGGTATTTTCAAATTGTTTTCAAAACACTCATTGTGAGCCACGTATGAGGCAATCTGGAGTGCTTTCCCCTACTAGGTTGACCCCCTCTTCTTTGTCTTGTTTTGTCTCCTATTTATTATCATCTTGCAGGTGACTCTTGTGGATTATGATCGTTGGCATTTGATGCTCAGTGAGGTATCCTGACGTAGAGGTCAGTGCCCTTTTGATCGGGCCCCGTTTGTATGATTTGTTAGAGGCTCCACATCGAGTTCCTGTGGGATTTGTTTTTGTTTTTGTTATTTTATCTGTTATTTCAAATGTTTTAAATTTGAAATTATTTCCACAAATTTATATTATTTATGTTTTGTTTTAATAAATGATGTTTAAACCTTTAATTGGTTTTATTATTTTAATTAAATATGATTTGGGGTAGAAGTTCTGTATATTGAGGTTTGTGCGGGATGGGCCGGACTCCCATAGATGGTTCGCCTCGTACGCCGGTCACGGTCCTGGGAATGGTTCATGACAGTAGTCTTGGGTTTCCTGTAAATTGATGTGAAATGGAGCTCAAGCTGCAAACAACCATGGATGACCAAACAAAACTAACACTAAACCGAATTCCTACTTGACGACTTGACAACCAAGATTTTAGAAGTTATGATGAACTCAGACCTCATCCATTGCTGATTCCACCACAGTACCCATAAACATCAAATTGAATGGCTTTAACTATGCCTTATGGTCCTAAGTTGTCGAGATGTATATCTCAGACAAAGACAAACTTGGATATATCAATGGAGACCTTCCACAGCCACCTGAAACAAATCCATCTTTCCGCAAATGAAAACAGAGAATGCGATTGTGAAAGGATGGTTGATTAACTCAATGGAATCCTCATTGATTGTGAATTTCATCCGATTTCCTACAACGAAACAGGTTTGGGATTCTATTGCTACTACATTTTTTGATGGGTCTGACTCATCATAAGTTTATGATCTTCGATGACGTGTATCTCGAACGAAGCAAGGTGGAGGATTCCTTGAGAAATACTACAATGATCTGCAGGGGCTATGGCGAGAAATAGACTTTCGCTGTCCAAATCCAATGGAATGTGCAACAGATAAACACAAATATAACTCTCTTCTCCAAGAAGAAATAGTTTATATTTTCCTAGATGGACTAGATGATAAGCTTGACAACATTAGAAGTGACATTCTCCAACTAAAGACATTTCCTACTATTGAACATGCTTATGCATATGTAAGAAGAGAAGACACTCGCCAAACAGTTATGGCGTCTAGAATGGAGCCTTCTTCTAATGGTGTTGTCATGGCTACTAAAGGAATTAGATCAAGTCAGCCACAACTGATGAGGAATGGACCTTCAGTCAAATCCAATGGCCAATCTGAATGAGGCAAATATGCCCATTATGAAAACACAAGGCACACTCGAGTTACTTATTTTAAACTACATGGGTATCCAGAATGGTGGTATGAATTGCATGCTAAGAAGAAGCAAGATGCTACAACCGAAAACGTGGGTCACGCTGCAATTGCCACTGTTGGGCCTCAATTGTCTCTTATCCCAGTTACATATTCTTTTACTACAAATACTGATGGAGGTAAATATGGCTAAGCCCTTTATATCTTTAATGTGCCGAATGATGGTGACTGGATCATCGAATCCGTCGCTACAGATCATATGACCTTTGATTCAAGTGATTTCTCAAAAGTGACACCACCACGACGAGCTTATATTACTAATGCGAACGAAGTTGCGCAACCCGTCATTGGAGCTTGAAATGTATCAATATCACCTTCTCTACCCTAATCTCATACTCTCTTGGTTCCATCTTTATAAAATAAATTGATGTCAGTGAGCCAAATTACTGATGAGTTGAATTGTTTGGTACTAATATATCCAAAATTTTGTCTTATTCAGGATATTCTCAGCAAGGAGATAATTGGGCGTGGTACTAAGAGAGGGGGGTTGTATTACATGGACAACTTCATTTTTGGTCGACCCAATAATGCTAGCAGTAGAGAAGGCCAAATCTGGCTTTGGCATCATCGTTTGGGGCATCCTTCATTTGGTTATTTGCGGCACTTATTTCCAGATTTGCTTTCTCAATTAGAAAATGACAACTTGAGATGTGAAACTTGTATTTTGGGAAAGAATCATAGAACTTGCTATCCACCAAAGTTGAATAACAACAATATCCCTTTATCCTTAATACATTCTGATGTGTGGGGACCCTCCCCAATTACTACTTCTGGTTGTCGATGGTTTGTGATCTTTGTTGATGATTGTCCATGCAAGACATGGCTTTACTTGATGAAGACTAAAGATGAGGTATCCTCAAATTTTCAAACTTTTCATACTATGGTAAAGATTTAATTTTCAGCCGACATGAAGGTCCTTCGACCAGATAATGGAGGGGAGTTTGTTAATAGCAAAATTCAAGCATATTTTCGAAAACATGGACAAATCCATGAAACTTCATGCCCACAAACCCCACAATAGAATGGCGTTCAGAGAGGAAAGATTGCCATATTTTAACGATTGCTCGAGTTCTACTTCTTGGCACAAATGTACCTAATCGCCATTGGGATGATGTCGTTGCTATTGATTTCTATTTACTGAATTAGATGCCTTCAAAAGTGTTGACTTTTAAGACCCCGTTATAGATTTTGTCAACTCATGTGTCTTTGCCTTCAATTCTCCTGCTTCCTCCTCGAGTTTTTGGATGTGTTGCGTTCATCCATTTGCATAAAAATCAGCGAACCAAACTGGATCCTTATGCTATTCGGTGTGTGTTTTTGGGCTATGGACTACATCAAAAAGGGTATAACTATTTTGATCCTATCACAAAACGTACCTACACATTTATGGATGTTACATTCTTGGAATCTAAACCTTTTTTTTCTTCAAAAAACAGCATCTCACTCAGCTCTTCAAGGGGAGACTATAATTGAATAGCCGAATTGGTCTCTAGAAATTGAGACTGTCGGGTTTGGGATTGAAGAAGAACTACCTGCTAGTAAAGAAGAACCAAAGAAGTTTGGTAGTGAAGAAGAACTACCTACCAGTGAAGAAAAACTACTCACCAATGAGGAATATAGTACACCAAGTGTTCACCAACCTACACCAAATGTTCACCAACCTGATGAAGAAGCCTAAGTGACCCCCTTCTCTCATCTCAGTACCTGAAGAATCTCCATCTACTGAGAATATTCCTGAGGTAAGCCCCCTATAACTCATCCACATGATAACAACTTGGAAGTTTTTAGCATTTCTAGCTATGTTTTACCTTTTAGACAAAATCGTGGAAAACCACCCAGAAGATACTCTCCTGATGAGGAAGAAAGAAGGACTAGATATCCAATTGTAAATTATGTGTCTACTGAGAGACTACCAAGTACCATCAAAACGTTTACACAAAATTTGTCCTCTCATTACATCCCAAGTAGTATTGAAAAAGCTCTGACTGATCCGAATTGGGTATAAGCAATTCAAGAGGAACTGGAGGCTTTGCAAAAAAACAAAACCTAGAAGTTAATGCCACTATCGAAAGGAAAGAAAATCATCGGTTGTAAGTGGGTGTTTTCTATAAAGTACGAAGCTGATGGATCAATTGACAGGTACAAAGCAAAGCTTGTGGCTAAAGGATTCACACAAACTTATTTTATGGATTACTCAAAGCTTTCTCCCCAGTTGCAAAGTTGAATACTGTTAGGGTGTTATTATCCCCAGCAACGAATTTAGACTGGCCATTACACCAACTCAACGTAAAGAATGCCTTTCTCCATTGTGATTTTGAAGAAGAAGTCTACATGGAGATTCCACCAGGGTACACCGTCTCCACAAGAGCAAAGTATGTGTGCAAATTAGAAAGAGCTTTGTACTAGTTAAAGCAGTCACCTCGGGCATGGTTCGGTCATTTCAGCTCTACTATGAAGAAGTACGGCTATTGTCAAAGCAATTCTAACCACACACTCTTTCTAAAGCATCGAGAAGGGAAGGTGACTACTCTACTTGTTTACGTTGATGACATGATTATCATTGGAGATGATGTTGAGGAAATCTCCAAACTTCAAAGACAATTGTCAACTGAATTCGAAATGAAGGATCTGGGAGGACTCAAATATTTTTTAGGGATTGAAGTGGCAAGGTCAAAAAGAGGCATATTTCTTTCCCAAAGAAAATATGTGTTCGATCTGTTAGCAGAAGTGGGACTATTGGATTGCGAGCTAGCAGATACTCCAATTGTTCATAACCATGGACTTGGGATGTGTTCAGATCAGACATCAGCTGGCAAAGGAAGGTACCAGAGACTAGTAGGGAAACTAATTTACTTGTCTCACACTCACCCTGACATTGCGTATGCAGTAAGCGTAATAAGTCAATTCATGCACTGTCCAAAGGAGAGTCATATGCATGCAGTATTTCGAATCCTTCACTACTTAAAGGGTTCACCAGGGAAATGGTTGATGTTCACTAGAAATGGCCATTTAAATATTGAAGGCTATACGGATTCGGATTGTGCAGGGAATGTTGTAGACCGAAAATCAACATCAGGATACTTCACTTTTGTGGGAGGAAACTTGGTTACATGGAGGAGCAAAAAAACAAATGGTGGTGGCGCTTTCAAGTGTTGAAGCCGAATTTAGAGGCATGGCTAAAGGACTTTGTGAGCTTCTTTGGCTCTGTAAATTATTAACAGAGATGGGTTTATGTCCTGCATCTAAAATAAATTTATTTTGTGACAACAAGGCTGCTATTGATATTCCCACAACCCAGTTCAACATGACAACACAAAGCATGTTGAAGTGGATAGGCATTTCATAAAGCAGAATCTTGAAGAAAAAATTATTCGATTTCCATTTGTTAGATCAGAGGACCAATTGGCAGATATACTCACCAAGGCAGTGTCCAGTAAAAAGTTCCAAGACTCACTTGACAAGTTGGATATCTAAGATATCTTCGCACCAACTTGAGGGGGAGTGTTGGCGTGAGTCAAAGAATCTGATTATGTGGAAACCACAACTTAGAGGATTCCTTGATTTAGTCCTAAATTTGTGCCTCACATCTTATATAGCCAACTATAGGTCCTGAAATCTCTCTTTGTACTTGTATATATTCGAGACCAATAATGAATGAAAAGGTGAAGATTGCTGTGTTACACTAAATTAACTTCATTCATCAAGGTTGATTTTGGTGACTTTCAATTTATATGCATTGAGCCAAAAGTTGTTCGGTATGTATCAGGAGTTTTAACTGCTTTACTTGGATCAGGAGGTTTGTATACCATCTAGACTTTTTCATTTCTGGAATCAAGTATTTTGCAAATTTATATCCATTTCAGTTGATCAATTGATATGGATAAGTTCATGTAGCTGTTTGCTAGCTATAAACTGACCCCGATAGTTTGTACGATTATAGAAAATTGATATTTTTTTTACATTACATACATATTCCTACTTTAATCGATTTTCTTTGGTTGTTTTACAGAGTTCAACAAAGAAGAGTACCAAGCTGCCAAGTTGATCCAATTGCTCAGTTCTATAAACTTGTAATTTATGAAAATTCAGTAGTTTCAATTTAATTTTCACTTTTTAGTGGCGTGTAAATTTTGCAATATTTTCTACAAATGTTTTTTGATAAAGAAAACTTTCTTTATAAAATATAATTGACTGACAAAAAAATAGGACAATAAAATTGCAGTGTGTCCTCTATTTAGAGGAAAATATGTAACTCTTTCAAGAATTATTTTTATATTTTATTATTTATCTAACATTATATTTTTGGCTTTTCTCTTCAGTTTTGGGAATTTATCTTGGAACTTTTCTCATCTGCACGGTTGTCTATTTTGATTCATGGACTGGCTAGGGGGTATTTTGGTTGCTCACGGTGACTCCGTCAAGGTGATCCACTTTCACCACTTCTGTTTTGTTTTGCGGAGGATTTTTTGAGTTGCTATATTTCAGCGCTGGTGGAGGCGAATAAAATTCAGCTAATGAGTTACGCTAGAGGACTGAATATCAAGACAGTACATTTTATCTATTTGGGTGTTCCCATTTGCTTCGGTGCTCCATGAAGAAAACATTTGCAGCCTATAGCAGATAAAACTGTCAGCAAATTTAGTGCATGGAAAGGGTCTACATTGTCTATGGCTGGAAAACTCACTCTAGTTACATCAGTAATTCCAAGCTCACTGCTACAATCTTTCTTTATTTATAGGTGGCCAAAGCAGATGGTTACTAAACGTAACAATCAGATTAGAAATTTCGTATGGACGGGCTCCATTATTTCAGAAAAACTAGTTAAGGTGCCATGGTCGATTTACTGTTCTTCACTAATGGAAGGGGAGTTGGATTAAAGGACATAAGCGTTTTGAATGCGGCCATACTGGGAACTATTAGCTGGTGTTTTTTAACAAGAGTATCACCGTCCTTGCTAGTGTTGGAGTCTCGATTTTTGACACCTTCCGGACTTCCTCGGATGAACTAGTTTTGGTCAACAGTTTGGTCTTCCATGAAACATGTTTATGAAGATTTGAGGGGGCAATCATGTTGGCTCATAACAAAGGACACGGGAATGAACTTTTGGACAGGGACATGGTTGCATCCGACAGTGGCTGAACGTTTATCTTTATCATTTCAGCAATAGCTATCCTTGACAGAAAAGGTGCAAAGTTTTCTGGTTAATGGGCGCTGGTCTCTCTAACTCTTTTTGTGCTGATGTGAAGTAGGCTGTGTAAAGTGTGCAATTTCTAAAGGAATGGGCGGATGTTTGTGTGTGGCAGTTTTCTATTACTGGCCAATTTACTGTGAAAAGCTTTTATCGATTGCTACATGGGCATAGAGAACTTGCGCCTCAGAATAAATTCCTTTGGAGGAAATTTATACCTCCTTCACGTTCGATTGTGGGCTAGCGTACTTTCTTGGGCTATCTTCCTACAGAGGATAAACTATGGCGAAGGGATTTGGCTTTCCATTTAGATGCTCTTTTTGTTTGGTGGCTTGTGAAACTTTAACTCATTTGCTTGTGCATTGTGCGGTAAGCAGGCATATTTGGAACGCAATTTCTTCTCTGTTTGGAATTCGAGTTCAGTGTGATGGTGATATTAAATCGCTTATACTTCTAGCGATGAATGTTCAATTGAGCTCACAATTGAAGGCTCTCTTGAATGTGGCTATAGTTAGTGCCCTGTGGGTTTTTTGGAAAGCAAGAAATGATTATATTTTTAGTAGCTAACCTGTTAGTGTTTACAATATGCTGCGCATCTTATGGAATTGCATCAATGAGGTGGATGTTTTTAGAATTAGATGTATGAATGGAACAATAGATGAGCTGATATTATTTTGAAATCTTGGTATTGTAGCAATACCCAGGAGAGCACCAAAAATTATCTCAGTTCTCTGGCAGCCTCTGCTTGCTGACTGGATTAAAGTGAACACGGATGGTTCTGTTCTTGAAGCCCTAGTCTCTCAAGTGCCGGAGGTATATTGCAGAATCCAAGAGGGTTTAGTAAGGGATCTTTTGCTTTCTCTACAAGTGCATCTTTCGCTTTTTTCTCTGAGCTCAAAGCTACAATGTTTGCTATTAAGAAAGCATTAGAGTTCGGCTGGACTAATATCTGGCTTGAAAGTGATTCTATGTTTGTGGTTCACCTATTTAAAGCGAAGACTTTGGAAGTACCCTGGACTTGCATAATTGAATGGTCTGAATGTCTATATCAGCTTACTACTATGACAATTGTGCTTTCTCATACATATAGAGAAGGGATAAGGTGGCGGATAGTCTTGCAAAATTTGGGGCACATAATTATGGTGTACATTGGTGGTATAGTTTCGCTGATTTTTGTAAATAGTTTGTTTGTGATGATTTTTTTTCTAGGGAGAGTTATCGTTTCACGTATCCTCCACTCTGTTTTCATTATGTATTTAACTTTCATTTCTATTAATAATACAATGGCATAAATGCAGTGCTATTGGGGTACCAATCTAATTGGAATGTTATGTTGCACTGCTGATTCTTAATTGTCCAACCTTTCATGAAAAAAATTATATTTTAATTTTTATGCAAAAATTTTTTATGGGCATAGTCTTTTGCCGTCCCTGAGTTATAATGTAATCTTCTTTCTGATCCTTGAGTTTTGAAAAATCTCTTTTATACTCCCTAAAGTCATTGAAAAACTCATTTACGGCCCCTAAAAAAACTCTTATGCGATCTCTAAAATGCTCCTTTGCGGTCCCTAGCAGGAATCGCATATGAGTTTTTCAAAACTCAAGGACCACAGAGAATATTGCCTTATACCTTAGGACGGCAAATGATTATACCTTTTTTTATTTAATTATTTATATATTGTATCATTTAAACATTTTGTTGTTTATCTAGGACATTTTTTTTTCTAAATTATATGTATGATTATTATTTGATAACATAATATTAATTTTTGGCTTTTGTAAAAAAAACACAATATGCTCTATGTTGGATAAAAATTAAATTAAAAAAATCTATTACGTGCATCGCACGCACATATGTAAAATTTTATGTTATTTTTAATTTGTGTGTCTTATATTTTATATATTTTTTAATATGTCATATTTTTATTTATTTAATAAATAATAATTTAGTCATACAATTTATAATTTTTTTAAAAATATTTATAAAAATAGTATCTATTTACAACACAAGTGTCCACAAACTTAGTATATTGAAACGAAAAATGTTTAGTAACACTATTTGCGTGCAACACAAGTAATAATAAAATTTATATTTATGTTTATAGAGGTAGTCTACTATATAGATTAGGCAAAACATAATTTAAGCCCTCCAACTTTTATAAAAATTAGTTAAGTCCTTCAATTTAATGAGTAAATTATTAATTCCATTCCTTCCACCACCACTGTCACTACTCGTCGTTAATAAAAATGTAGCAAAAAGTTCACAAAAGTCAAAGAACTAATTTTTTGTTCAGTAAAGTCACACAAGTGTGCTTATTTAATTTTGGTAATACCAATTTAGACCTGCGTTTATTTAATTTAAGTTCAACTAAATTGTAAATCCAGCAATGATTTAAAAAAAAAAACTAAATCCTCGATGACTCGATTCAGTAGATAATCGTAACAGCAACGCTAGCTAGCACAATTTTTTTGACTAGCTAGCTAGAAGAACATGACAGTTGACACTTATCTGTCGCAATCATTTTGGTATCGAGCCAGCACATTCCATGGTACCAAATCATCTTTTTTGATTAAGTATACCTGTAGGGGAAAAACACAGAATATTTATATCTGGTTTCCGTTACTATACAATGGTTTTCATCTGGATTACAAAACGTGATTTAGGGAAAATATATAAGACAATCTCGAATCATCCAAAACAGAATGTGTACCATGAGTTTACACATTCTAAACCCACCCCCCTTTAATTTCTTGTTTTTCTTCATCTCCTTAAAGTGCATCACCTTCCCATCAAAAGAAAAAAAAGGTTAATCCTTTATTACTCTCTCTCCCCCCCCCCCCCACCCACCCCCCTTTTTTTTTATTTGTTCTTTTCAGGTTGCTGTAGTAGTGGTGATGTGGTGTTTGCTGCCTGTGGAAAAGAGGAAGTAAGGATGCGTTTTAGTAAGAAACCCAAAAATAGGGAGCCAAATTATGTCCTTGCTGATCATAAAAACACGCTTGTTCAATTGGCTTATGTGCTTCACATATCTTTTGCATATTGCCGGTTCGAATCATGCTGGCGCACGTATTTTTCTTCATTTTCCTTGGGCTTCTCAAGGCTCCAATCGGCGGCCCAGTTCATTGCTCTAGCCCTTCAGACCAGTCCTTCCAACTTATGGTCCGTTCCAACCCTTTCAGGCCTGCGACCTAATCCGACTCCTCTAAGTTGTAGCTCAGCTTCTTCAGGCCTGTGGTCCAATTGAATTACCCATATCAGATTGCGGCCCATCTTGGCCCATTTCATCATATTCGCGTCCTAGACCGGCTCAGCTCCTTCAGATTCACGTCCGACCCAATTCTTCCAAGTTCAAGGTGCTTTAGGCCCGCCGCCCAGTTCCGTTTCTTCAGGATTGTAGCCCTGTTTCCCCAAGCCCGTGGCCCGATCGTCTACTCCTGCCTGCGGCTCAGTTCGACTTCTTTAGGGCCACGACCCACCTGACTTCTCCAATTAGATTGAGGCACAACTGGTCCTAACTTTCCAAGCCTGTAGCCCAATTGGTTCTGGTCCAATCCAAAGAAGTCAATATAGTCCAAGATGGAGGGGTTTAGCCATCACATGTCATCACCTCACCACCTCTTGGCCCAGCATACTAACATATTTATATTTTTCATTTTTTGTTGTAGTTTTTTTTGCCTGCATTGTCTTAAAAGATGGTGATCGAAGGGTGCCGGAGGAGACTGGGCTCTTTAAAAGGCGACGTTCACGAAGGATTGAATGACATGGGTCCTGCACTAACAACTTGACATGTCATTTAATTCGTTAAGAGGACGACTTTGGTGGAGCGAGGTGGGCGAGCGACATGGGCCCTGCATCAACAATTTCAACATGTTGTTCGCTCTTGAAGATGACTTTAGTAAAGCAACAATTACATGGGTGAACAATATGGTCCCTGCATCAATAATTTTGACATGTTGTTCGCTCCTTGACGATGCTAGAGGATGATCAACTATATGGGCGAACAACATGGTCCCTACATCAGTAACTTTGACATGTTGTTCGCCTTTCTAAAGAAATAGAGGCTACTTGATTGTGTTGGCGACTTGGGCCTTGCATCAACAATTTTGACATGTCGCTAATACTTCCAACTTCGATGTTGCTGTTAGGGTGTACCTCGTGAACCCGTCGCATCCGGCTCCTCATCCTACCCATCGACACTACTCATTGCAATGTCTTCTTGAAATCCTTTTAATGTCTGCTTTGGCTGGCTTTTGCAGATAGTTCGTGAATCATCAATGTTGATCTCTTACATTGCGAAACAGATCTTCACAGTTTGAGGTATCTTCATATGCGACAATTCATCATCAATTTTCTTTTTAAAATTTATAAAATATAGCATGCGAACTTCCAGATTTCGAAATGGTGCATACGAAGCAAACTACCAAACCTTCCTCTCTAAGAGCCCTCAAAGCTCAAAAGGATGCGGTCAACCGAGACCATCCTGGTTCTGTCATTCTCTTCCATGACATAGATAGAATAAAGGACACCTACACTTTTCCTCCTAGTTGGATTTTTGAAATGACTGATTTATATGACAATTTTCAATGTCCTGCTTTTGTCCCCAAGAGTTCATTTGCTATTCATGAATTTACCATGCAACTTGGAGTGCGCTTTCCTCTTCCACAACTCGTATTACACTTTCTAAGAGAAAATGTCTTGACTCCATTCCAACTCCAGC
>CAODLS012069219.1:0-21986 GCA_948243855.1 Flueggea neowawraea
CAGTCACCATCTTTATCCTCATAGGTGAGAACATATTCTGATCCATGTAGCAGATCCTTAGCTTGCTCTCACTCAACATCTCCCTCCCAAGGGTCCCATGAGATCCATATTGGCCTGAAATCATAATAGTGGAGCAATAACATGATCCATAAATAAAGTGGAACATATGTTCATCATATATAATGATAATAGTTGTGCCAACCAATTCGCGCACATGAAATTAAACTTTGTTTATCTCATCTATGGTAAAACAGCTGAACATCTTCTCAAGGGCAGATGATAATTCCTGATATGCAGAGTAGTTTCGCAAGTCTACTTTCCTCAAATAAGGCGCACCATCCATGCTTACCTTGACAAACAAGGCACCAGATCCTGCTTTTCCATCAACCTCTTCAGTGTTCTTTGAAGTTGTAGCAAGTGAGTTCTTCCTAAACGATCTGATGGGTGGCCAACCAACAACCTGTGCCCTGCTAAGAAAGGAAGGGCAAGCGTTAAAGTACCATTTTTTAATAATTAAGCATTCACTCCATAATTACTCTCTCTGCGCTTACTTAGTAGCAGGTGCACTGCTGTTGTTTCCAGAGCTGTTGTGATTAGGTTTTGTCTCGTTTGTGGAATGAGGCCTCTCTTGTCCCACCTTTGCAGATGCCGTGTCTTTTGCTTTAGCTGGCTGAGTCCCATGGTTCTCGAGAACAGAACCTGGTTTCACCGAGGGCCTAGGAGATAACAGCACATTTACTTCAGAATTTGAAAGATTACCCTGCATCAGATATGAGTAATTAGCAAATTAGAAGAACTGATATAGTCCTTCCACTCCTGTGAAGCCAGTTGTTCTTACCCCAGAGAATCCATCCATAGCATCAGAAAACCCTCTTTTGTTTCCTGAAAGAATATTCTTCGGTGCTGAAGTGCAGTGGCCATCGTTGGAGGGGTGCAAAGGGAAGAATGGCTTCTCGTCTAGTTTTGTAGAGCTCAACAAGCAAAGT
The DNA here is from genome assembly GCA_948243855.1 of Flueggea neowawraea. Lineage (NCBI taxonomy): Eukaryota > Viridiplantae > Streptophyta > Magnoliopsida > Malpighiales > Phyllanthaceae > Flueggea > Flueggea neowawraea. The sequence continues at coordinate 987 of CAODLS012069219.1, forward strand.
TCTGGGTTTCTTTCAGGAGACTGGGCACCAGGAAGCCCAAGTCGCAATTCGGTAGCCTTCAGATTCAGATTAGTTTTGCCCTCATCAGATACTGCTGTGGGAACCGAGCTATCAACTGAAGAGCAGTCAGACAACCCCATATAATTGCGCTCTTTCAATCCGGAACCATTTTGACACACACTTTCAGCGGAGGTGGAAGAAGCCAGCAGGGTTACATTGCTCTGACCCTCCTCCTCCACAACACCCAGGAGTGGCGGTGACATCAGACAGATTCACAACTGTTTCAATGTTCAGCAAAGTTAATAACACACAAAAATACTCTACCAAGTAAAAAGAATAATTCAATAAATCCAGTGACGCAAAATTGAACACGCACGAACAATTTACTAATGCCTATGTTTTCCCGTTAGGATCAAACACAGCACGGATCAATAAGCAACAAAACCCAAATTAGACGGAAAATTTGGGCAAGTCATTAGATCCTTGATCATTAAGCCGGTTTCAAAAAATAATTCAAAATGAAAGCTTCGGGTTAGAACAATAGTTACCTTTAGTATAAATTAAAATAAATAAATGTATTGCGCTTATTACTTAAGATATGAGTTTAATCAAAGTTCTACAAAACAACACATTCAGAGACTAAACGTGCGCCATTAGAAATGCCATCACAGAACACGCTTTTAACAGGCTCTCAGTATTGTCAAAAGCGCGCTTTTAACGACACCGCGAGACGAATCATGCATTATTACAGGTAAGAAACGTTTTAGTCACAGCAAAACCAACGATTAACTAGTTTAGCAGAGAAAATGAAACAAATATCAAAGCAACAGAGGTGATTAGAAGCAAGAGAGATCCGACATTAAACATCCGGAGCGAGGATTTGACTTTCAGTCAAATAACCGTAAAACTAACAACCACAATGGAGACTCGACATGCCACAAGAAAACAGTGGAAAAATAAACAAATTTCACTGCGGCAACTGACAACCACTGAACCAAACAGAAAAGAGCAAAATCACAAGAAAACCAGGGGTAAAACCGGGAATCTGAAAAAATAGAGAGTGTAGAAGCAGAAACAGCATCACCTGTTACGAACTCAGGACGTGCTTTCGTTGGTAGGTTGGAAGCAGGTGGATTGAAGTTGTATTGCGATGTTGTGAGATTGAGCAGAGAAGAGAAGAGAAGAGAAGAGGAGGAGGGAGGTGGGAGAGAGGTAGAGAGAGAAAGAGGGGAGAAGGTAGAGAGAGAAACTAAGGACCCGGCATTTGACACACAAAGTAACAAAGCTTGTTTGCTGTCTGATGTGAAACTCCATGCATTAAAATAAGCTTCTTATTTTTAAAAGGAATAAATTAAAAAAGAAAAGAGGGTGTGCGCGGGTGTGTCTTTTAAAATAGGAACAGTGTGCCCTTTTTGTTCCATTTCTTTCCCCTCTTCTTTTCTTTTTTTTTTTTCTGGTAATAAATATTTTTGTATATTAAAAAATAATCCGCCGAAGCCATTGTCTCAGGGGCTCGATGCATGTTGTTGTAGCATCTACTCTTTGAGGATATATTTGGGATTTCCCCTTTTCCGTTGCCAGATGTTGCGCTTTCCTTTTTATTTTCCCAAACATTTAGTAACTTACTAGTATATTTGAAGTCCCACCGATTAATTTCTACTTTCTTTTAAACTTTACCATTCAACTTTATGCATTGTTAAATATCTTATCGTCTAAATATTCACTTTCGTTTGAGGTATATATCAAGTTATTCAATTACTAGTATATTAATTTTGAATGAATTTTATTTTTAAAATAAATAAAATTTATAAAAATACCAGAAAAGATTTTTAAATTGAGAAAAAAAATATATCTGGCTAAAAATCATAAATAGAAATCTACTCAGAATAGTAAGAAAATCATTTCTGTTTGTTTAATGTATAAACAATGCACATCTTTTTAGATACATATTTCCTATTTGCCTTTAAAAATAAATATATACACCAAACCAACACTCTCTAAATTAATTCTCTTGAAATAAAACATTTATAAGGATACGCCTATTTCAATTAACATAAAAAAAAAAATTAAGCCTATCGAAGGAGTGATTTCTTGTCGAATACAAAACTAGGAATTGTTAAAAACAAGTTTAATTAATGTTTATGTAATTTGAAAATTAATCTAGTGACACTATAACAAACATAATTAAGCTGCTTGGTTTGTTTAAGATTGTCTATTAACGAATTAAATCTTATTTAATTAAATCATAAATAATAATTAAAAATCAACTAAAAATGTTCCAATCCAACACGTAGGAGGAGGATACATTAGGGGAAAACATTTTCAGCAATTGGGGGCCAGGCTATCATGTCCAAAAAAGAGTTGATGTGGAGGAAGGAAATGTACATTCACAGTGGCAAAATTGTCATTTCAGGAGGCATCTCATATTGGAGGTGTCCACGTCACTGCCCTCCCCTGTCGTGTTCCGCATTTTGTTTAAGGTAAGGCCATCAGAATAAGAATTGTGTCCTAAAAGGCTAAACCCTTTTGGGCAACTCTCTTCCTTCTTCTTTTTTTTTTTCTTTTTTGTTTCACTTTTGACGGTGAGAATATCCTCTATGGATTTTTTTTTTAAATTAATATTAATATCAATATATAAATTCTCTGTGATCAAGGAGTTCGTGATGGAATTAATTTAAGGGTTAACCACTTGCTCATCAATTAAATACATTTCGATATAACTTTGGCGAGAAGGTTTGTAAAAAACTTTAGCCACATTCCTTCAAATTGACATGTTTGTTTCAATCATATTGAAATTGGTGTATGGTCGTGCCAATTGTGCCCCAAAGGTGGGCACTCTCTCGATTGATGCAAGACATTCCGAAGTCGAGCGCCTGTGAGAGAGTTGATGCTGTAAAAAAAATTGGTATATCAATATTTATGCATATTGATGCTTTAAAAAAGTGCACCAACATTTTTGTGTGTGTATTATATAACTTGTGGGCTCTACTAATTTGCATTTTACCACAAATAAGTACCGCCAATTGAAAAATAAAAAGCATTTTATGTAAAGAATAAATATAAAATTTATATCTGCATTTAATAAAAATAAAAACATATTATTCCTTTTTATCAAAAACATTTAACTCTTTCCAACAAGTCATAAAAAGTGCACCTCTCCGTATGTTGTATTTAACAAAAAAAATTGAAGCTAATGATGAGAAAGAAGAAAGACTAATCTATTTTTATTCATTTTGATACGATAAAAGGGAAAGAAATACCGAAACAAAAAATCATGCTTTAACTTTTATAGGCAAAATATTAAAGGGTAAATATCACCACATAATCATGATGCTCTCCAATTTCCAAAATGATTATTAGGGCCAAAGGAAATCCATATATTGCTTGGCCAAATATAACAAAATTCAACCACCCCACTCATCATCTCTAATTTAACAATGCCTCAGATTCCTCCATGGCCGCATCTTACATGCAAATTACTAATTTAATCCCACAAATACTCTCCCCACTCACCCCCTATTGCATCTCCCAACAACTCCTGTCACATGCTTTGTAGGCTAACAAAATGGCACTCGTCGGTTTAGCATTAAAAGGGTAAATGTGAGATTCCATTAGCATAATTTCTAGTTTTGGTAGTCTAAAGATGCCCTTATAAGCTATCCTTTTGGTAAGAGCCAAGAGGTAGGGAATAGTGTAATGGGGCGAGGGGTTAGTTATAGACTCAATTGGAATGAACAACACCATGTTGGTTCTGTTTTTTTTTCTTTCTTTTAAAATTCAGGTTACGGTCGATTTGTTATTTTTATTTCGACTTCTTTTTTTTTGTTAGTTTTGTTGGTTACTTAATTTCCTATGTATCGATATATCACTCTTAACTAAAAATATGCGAGTTATCTTATGAATTTCAAATGCATACTTGCAGTCCTCAAACTTTTTTTTATTTGCTCGTTTACTTTAAAAAATGTTTTTACTTCCTTCTCTAAGCGCTCTAACTTGTGTGGGTAAGAGAGAATGTAGTGTGAACGAGTATTTTACCTCAATGATTTAGAAGGAAATACATAATTTTCTACTCATCATCCAATATACAGATTAGACGTTTAGTCTTGTTTTAAATTGAGAGTAGTGTGTTAAGCATGATATAATTTTTGACATATCGGCTATGCAACTAATGTGCTTGGCCAGGTCAAGAAAATAACATATCAGTCTTGCTGTATGTCAAGAGGTTATTAGGCGCCAAAGAAATAGATAAAGGGGTTGAAAGTGCTTATTTCAGAATTCAGGGACTGATCTCACATTTCTAATTAATCAAAGGGGCAGCTCTGTAGTAAGCCAAAAAAGTTATTTAAATTTAGCTCAATTAAGCATTGACATGCCACGCATCCAAAACTTTTGATTAAAGATAAGAGTGATTAATTATTTTTGGAATAAAACGTAAAAGAAAAAGGAGTAGGAAATGGGGATATAATAGAAAAAGGAAGAGAACGGAGTGTAAATGAGGTAGAGAGAGAGAGGGGGGGGGGGGGAATTTAGTGGAGGAGAGAGAAGAAATAGGGAGGGGACAGAGGAAAATAGGTAGAAGCGAAATGATGTGTTGGGGGACAAGAAAGCGGCTTTTGTTTTTGGATTGCCGGCTACAGACTGCGACATTTAACTTCCTTTTCCGCTTCCCTCTTCCCCTCCACGCGCCATCCTTCTCCGTCCACCTCATCTTCCCATCGTCTCATTCTCTCCCTCCTTCGCCTCTAAATCTAATTCTTCCCTCTTTTGCGACTACTACTTCCTGCTATATTTCCTTATCGCAATTCAAGCCTCAGTCTCACTGTATTTGGCAGCTAATTACATACTATTATGCAATTACGGTTTTAATCTTATAATTCTCTCTAATACACCCAACCATCAAACAAAAAATCTCTCCAATACCTTTTTATGATATTAATTTCGGTTAATTTTTTTGATAAATTATTTTATTTATTTTAACTGAGAATCGAGACTATAATCCATTAATACTAAAACTTACTGCATTACTAGTGAGCTACACGCTCATTGATTCTGTTGATTGTTTTTGAAGAATATAAATATAGCTAACTAAATATATATCTCTTTTTCATATCATTCTCTCAACTTTAATTATATAATTTACCAATTAATAAATATATTTTGAAATTATAATTTTTTTGTTAATATTTCTCTGTAATTTTACTATTACTATAATTATTATTTTTTTTGACATTGTGTAATGAGAAGGAAAATCATCATATTGTGTTGGTACGAAAGGAGCTAAATTAATAGGTTAAGGGTTCCATTTGACAGTAACTTGTGTTGCATTACTTTAGTTCAAGTTTTGATTAGATTGTGAAACTGAGCCTAGAGGAGTAATGATTATGTCTCAACGTGATTTGGAAACTGCTCCGCACGCGCGTTGATTCGGCTCGCCGCACCTAAATTTCACCTCCATTTTTCTTTGCAAACCATCATTAGCTGCCTCCCTCCCTCCCTCCCTCCCTTTCCCTTCTGAGCTCTAACATTACACGTACATACACACATTACAGTTACAGAAAACCCCGTCCTTTTTGTACCACATTACAGGATCAATCTCATTGAGTTTTAGATTGCTTTCATTTCAACATTCTGAGTTGTCGATTTTCTCTCGTGCTTTCTCTGATCATTCAAAACTGTTTGCCATTAACATGTCTAGAATCAACAAATACAGGTATGACAGTTCTTGGGATGATGTGCCGATACGATTGAGGAAATACAAGGTTTTTCCAACACCCCATTGAGCTCATGTGGTTTCCACTCCAGCATGGACTTGTTTAGACATCCGAACACCGTTTTTTTGGTTGTCTTCATGCCTATGGTGATAATTTTTACAGCTTGTGCGACCACTAATTTAGTGGCTGTGACTCTATTTTAATATATATTACATCTTTACTTATAAAAAACAAACAAACACAGGATTGATCCACTTATAAAAAAAACAAACACAGGATTTATCCACTAGTATATATGCTCACACGAAAAGTGATTTGAGGACCATTTGTAACTACCCGAGTAGACACATTTTACAAACACCCTTTTATAACTTCAAAAGGCGAGAATCAATATTCTCTTTTTGATAACCGCTTAGGTCATTTTAGATTAACTCAAGTGATTAGACACGTGCATTATTGAGCTTAAATTTTGAGGTTTGACTTATTTGTCCGAACAATAATGTGTTGATATATGTTAAATGACATTAAACTTAATTGTAAGGAACAAATATTGCGGGATTCTGTCTGTCAAAGGTTTCTAGTCCCAAATCCCAATCAATGGAGGGCATCCAATTTAGGGGGTAAACTCCGACCCTAGCAAAGTTCCATGACCAGGTTTTCTGTTTCTCCAAACTAGTATATAATTGAATCCCCTATAGTCAAAATGTGGGTCATCGCTAGTCCTTCGAACCACTGATCGCTTGGGCCTCCTCACGAGTTCTTCTTTCCTAGGCCGTAGATTTTTTCACGAAAAAACCTTAAACACAAAGATTAGTTATCAGTTTGACCAAAACAAACCCCCAAGCCACACCACATAAATCCACAGTACAGTTAATAATACAATTATGTCATGTCTGGTTTCACCATGATTTGTATGGCAATCCTAAAAAGGAAAAAGAAAAGAAAAAGAGAAAACACCATCACTTCTTGACGTCGTCGACCATGGTTGTTGGGTTCGGGTATATGAAGGTTAACCTGGCAGAGGAAGGAACAAACAGAGCATGTGATGGTGAAACCAAACCAAACCGAACCAAAATGTGCAATGAATGTGACTTGTCTGACTCCAACATCAAATTGATGACAAGGGAGGAGTTGTCGTTTTTGTATAGGCCGAACCCATCAACTCCCCCTGAACTTTCAATCAGGATCCCTCAAGCCCCCTGAACTTTTTCTCTCACCTATTAACCTCATAAACTTTTCAAAATCTAGCTATTAACCCAAAAAACGAACCCTGTTACAATTTTTGTACACATCAACTGGCATCACTCATCAGTCAGAAAATGTAGAAACAATGTAAAACAAAAAATGCTACAGTATTCTAAATCTTACATTTTTCACATTCTAAAATTCTTAAAATCTGACAATGGAGATTTGAATTCCACATCTCTCATACCACTTTCAGCAAGTTGTTGATCTATTTCACCTATTTTCTTTTATTTAAATAATCTATCGCACGAATTACATCCTTAACCAATTATAGCAGGGTTCAATTAACCTAACAGTTTAAATTACTCAAATCCAGACAAAACCCAGATCGTGACGGATTTGCGTCGAGATGCTTGCTGCAATGCACGCGCTAAATGGAGTTAGACTTTGGGGTTAACAGGCAGGTTTTTAAAAGTTGACACGATTACTAGGTGAAAACAAATAGTTCTTGGGGCTTGAAGGACACGGAATAAAAGTTTAGGAGGCAAATTATGGGTTCGGCCTTTTTGTATGTGTGTGGGTCTCCATCGCATGCATGGCATGCCCACATCTTCATAAAAGCATGCACACGAGTGAATTATTAGATGCTGATAGCTACCTTGTTTTTGACTTTATTAGTTATTTTGATTAATCCATATAAGGTCAGGTCTTTCTATAGCTTTGACTAATTACTTTTTGAAGTTCTTTTTCTGAGGGGGTCTATCGTGGATTTTCATTGTGCTGTTTCGCATTCACATTTAATTAAAGGCAATTTCAAGAACTCAACTTTCTCTTTCGTTGCTTAGTTTTTTTTTAGTGTTCTGTTTGATTCTAAGTTCACGCTGATTTTATTATTTCGTTTATGAATTGATACTCTTTGTCTTGCTGGTTTTTTCCCTTCGATGGAAACTTTTGCGTAGGCTAAACAGTGCCAAAATTTTCAATCAATGGCATTAATGGAAACTGACCCATCGTTTTGGGTTTCACCCTCCCTTCGCATGTTAAAGTTGTTAATAATTGCCTGTGTTACATTTTTATGCGCTTATGAAAATTGCATATAATAATAGTTCATAGATCGATTATTAATTTCTTTTATTAATAAAATATTTGCTTATTTGCCATATGAATGCCATATCGTTTGATCGATAAGTTTGCAGTGTAGTTTTCCTGTCTTCTTTTTTTGACTGATAGTATTCCTGTCTTCAACACTATTTGAATAACTTTAAACCTTCTTTTTTTTTTTGGAGAAGAATGTTGGAGAAAATTGAAGTTTGATGTCTACATTAGCATTGCCATTGGGCCATATATTGGGTTTAACCTAATTAAGCTAAGGCTAAACCCACAAATGTCAAATATGTTTCAAACTGCTTGTCGTATTGTTAAGGCTTGGATCCAAAGGAAAGAAGGCCATCAATCTTTGAACCTTCAACTGTTGTTTGTCCATCAATCAAGAAAGACCAGCTTAGCTTCTCTCTCAAATGTATCATTATTTTTCCTGTGTTAATGCACTAATGCCAACAAAGACTTTTAATGGAATATATCCGTTCAAAAGCAAATAAATGTAAGAAACTAATGTTGAGAGACGAAGAAAAAGAGGAAAAAACAAAAGTGCATATTGGAATATATGTGTTACATAAAGAAGTAGTGAATAACAAGGAAGGAACAAATCAAGGAATATGTGAAGGAAAAGACGCCCGTGGGAAACAGAATATATCCTGTTGAGAATGTGACCATCAATGGATTGCTTTAAAGTTTGATCTTCTCAAAACTTGATATCATGCATAAACTGGATCCCGGATTAAGTCTGAAATCAGGTTTCTTGCGAGAACATGTTTGAGATCACATCAATGGAATCCAAAATGGCCACCCAACTTTGAAAACAAATCAACGAGAATCCAACATGATAGTGTTGAGTTTTTTTTTTTTAAATAGAAAGGGTAAATAAGAAAGTGCGCAAGAGTCATTTAAGAAAAATAATGATCACATCATGTCGTCATATGGAAACTTTACTACGCTGCTAATTAAGCAATTTATTATTTCTTGAGCTTTAATTGAAAATTAAAACATTTAGTTCTTTAATATAATTACATAAGACTCTTTTAATCCTTCTACATGGTGTAAGTTCCAAACTTAGTCCATCATTAATCACCATCTCCATTAATACTTTAGATTTATTAATTAAGTATTAATTAAATTTCAATTTATTAAATGATAAACGAATTATAAATAGGTTGAGTAATCTTTGGCATTTTGAGATAATAAAATTTAACTTAGATCTATTTACTAAATTGTGTAGATTTTAATACACTTTTAAAGACAATTTAATAAATTGACAGAAGCTATTCAGTAAATTGATTTAAATTAAGAAAAATATTCTCTTAATTCTAGCCACACATATTTATCCATATGGGTCATATATATCATGATGTTTTAAGCCAGTTATCACCACCAAAACATACATGTAAATTTCTTAATATGGTTTATCTAAGCGGATGGAAAAAAAAGGAAGCAAATCCAATCAAATTAATTAAAGAAATAGCTTATATACACACAAATCTATGATTATATTTTGGTTTGTAACATATTGCATATTTAGCATATTGTGAATCTCAAAAAATATGTCAATTTCTCTACTTTTTCGCTATTTAATTTGACAATCTGCAATATGTTTTTAATATCAATTGCCAAATCTAAACATTCAATAATTACACTAACTAATTAATACAGAGGGACAGGAAAAGGGGGAGGCTTCTGCACTTTGACCATAATTTTCTGATGATCAATCACCGGTGGCGCACACGGACATGAAATTGCTATGAATTTTGGTGCTTCATCCCCTGGCATCAATACTGGTAAGCTCTGCCTTTGATTTGAGTCCAGCTTCTGCTTAATCAATTTACATAATCACATTTAATCAATCGTTACAAAAATCTAATTGGAGTCAAATTAATTTACTCAAGAAAGATCGGTTAATCAACTTTGAAGATATGATACTACATCAATAGGCTTGTAACTCATTGGCATTGAAGTCAATTCTAGCCGCTAAAGGGTTGAAAGATCGAATTCCAACAGAAATAAATAATTAAAATGACTCATCAAGAAAGACATGATACTAAAAAAATGATTTTCCATATTATAAAAGCAGATCATTTCTTTTTTCCTTTCAACTTATTAAAACGTTAATATCAGAATAGTTGATAATGCACACACTCAATCACTTCACTTTGAGTGTACAATTTTTTTTGATAATTATTGCTTATAAGATCAAAATTGTATTTAGTTATGATTTAAAGTGGAACATTAATTTTTTTAACATAAGTAAAAAAAAAAATCCGAGTGAAGTACATACCAGAGAAGGAGGTGAGGATTTTTGGGGCAAGTGATCATGTTCTTGGTCATGGGTTGAAGCTCCAAGAAGTGCTCGTAGCTTGTCCCAGTGAAGACAACAAGTGAAAAAACCGCTCATAGACAACAACACAAGGAACAGAAGAACTAAACCTAAAGGGAACCCTATGGATGGTCGAGTGGTACCGTCGTCCTCCATTGATGCTATCTATCTTGCTTGTCGGAATTCCCTTCTCCAACGATCAGTTTCTGTGTCATGAAAACATGCTCATAATTTGGTGATGAGCGCGAAGAAATGATGGTGGAAGGCAATTTTTTGCGAGGCTTAAGCTAAGTTTGTGAGTGGGGTTGGTTATATTTTGTCGTACATTTCATTTTAAGTACGGAATGGTGTTGGGTCCTACTTTGCACCTGGCCACAATCGATTGTTGGTTGCATTAATTTCTTAGATTTTCAAAACCACAAGCAAGGAATTTGAGGATTATAAGGATATATTTAAATGTAGTTTAAATGATAATGAGTATTTTGAGTTGAAAAACTTATATAAAGTTGTAGGTTTGAGTCATTAAAATGGAAAATTTCTCAAAACGAATAGAATAGAAATTTATTAGGTAAATACAAACCGTAAAATGAACTCTTAAAATGATCATAAACTAGGTGTGAAACCTGAATATCTTGCATTAGGGAAGGGGAAAAAAAGAAAGAATTCTATGGATGCTGGAAACTAGAGGTGGATTAAATTTCCACTCTTCTCACCTGTTAGTGGGTTGCGTTGACGAATCTGATGTAGGTGGGCACATTTTTTAATGTATCAAATCCGTCTATAATACTTTTATTAACTATTAATTACCATTGATTTTTTAAAATTGAATTAATTTGAAAAAAGTTTAATGTGAGGGTAATAGTTTTTCAGGAGTATGATCATTATCCCGTATACAGGCATGAATGGCATATAGTGCTGAAAGAGATAAGGCACCCAGAAAAGACAATAATTTGTAACACCAAATGTAAGCTACAAAGTATTGTTGGACTGACCCACCGATCTGGCTTTATCTTGACTAATTTTGCATTTCTGGAAGCGTCATTCTTACTCGAGTTTTTTGGTTTGCAAACAAAAGGAGAGGAGATAAGAATGAAAAACCTTGAATTTATGAAAGATTTTTGTGATGTTACTGGCCATAGATAAGATTTTGAGTATATGAAAATTTTCTGTTCTAGTTAATGGTTGGTTCTTCTTCAGTTCTTTTTTTTTGGATCGGGTTTTCTTGAGGTTATATATAGCAAATGTTGTAATCCAAATGAAGTAAGTTGAATTTTGGTATGTTCGACTTGTTTAAATTTTAATGAACTCGTTTTATATTTAACTTAAATTGTCTTATTTACTAACGAATTTTGATATATATAAATTGGACTCGTGAATTTAAACAAATTGTTCATAAGCAGTGACAAAAGGGAGGGATTCCGAGGTACCCCACTATGGTTATTATAGTATATTATATATACAAATATATATATATGGTATATTTGTAATTTATTTATGGTATATTACGAGTATATATATAATATTGTACTCTATATATTATATTATACATAGTATTTTTTCTCCTATATCCAATAACTTAATTCTTGAGACTTTAAATTATTCATTGACATGTAATCATTAAATATATAATCTAGTTGGAGTTTTTTTTACAATAAAAGATATATTCATTTAAACTTGCAATACATCAATAGAAATATATATTCAAATCCGTTAAAAACCATAGCGGATGAAACAGTAAAAAAATTTACGATATCCAGGTTAATAACATAATAAATCGGTTTAAAACCTACACATTTGAAGATACTATAGTGACTAGAATACCTATGACTCTAGATCTGCAACATACTGACGATCATAATTTGATTTGTAATTCTGCTGAATTGAATGTATTGACTTTCTGAAATCCTGAATCACCAACAAAAGACAAAGTCCGCAATAATGACAGTAAAAACCAAACTCTGCAACATACTGACGATCATAGTTGGAGTTATTTTGAGCACTAAAAATTTAATGTTTGAAGATTTATACATTTTAAAAATATAATTCTATTTATTTTGATGCAATAAAATCATATTGATCTTGTTTATTGTCATTGTTCTATTTATTATAGTGTTTTCTCGTTAAATTCGGTCTAGCTCTATCGCTTCATAAATTATATCTATTCGCGTGTGTTTGGCATAAAACTTATAAAATTTTTTGGCCGTTTAGTTTGAGATGAAAGCGTTTAAAACTCTTTTTATCATGGTTGTGTATCAAGCAAAAAAAAAAGTTCAACAATTCTCTAAGAAACAAACTAAACAGAAACAAATTATTCATGCACATCGTGTCGATTCTAACAAAAAATAAGTGTTTTTTGATCATATATATCACAAGCTGAGATATATATTTTTTTGGGTGTCTGAATAAGCTGAGTGGCATGAGCTCTTGCTTTGATCAAAGATCCCCATTTCATCAAAAGGGCCTCTGCTCTATTCTAACAAAATTGTTGCACTCAAATGTTGTGATTGTTTGACTCTTTCCTTGCGTATAGACTTTAGTACGTCTACATGGAGATCCAAGGTTCAACACTCTCTTATAACAAAAGCAAAAATCTATTGGCCTTCTTATCTTTATTTCCACAATAATTCCAAACTGAATGCACGGTCAGCAATGAATTACTGTATATATAATGCACATTAGTTTACTTACTGAGATATCATTAATTAATAAATCTCCCAAAATTTCATCATATATAGTATATACATATGGATGTACCAGTCATGATGCACTGGTCACTAAAGCAGGAAAAATTCAATTCCACTTCATAATTATTTGTTTTCATGTTCAAACGGAAATTGAACTCTCGGTCTCTTAAAATTAAAGACGACTTCAGTACTAATCAGTGACAGACCTATAAATATTAATGAGCTTAATGCTAATTTGAGTTGCTCATGATTTTCGTCAACCGATCAGAAGTATGATCATTCCATTAAGCATAATTGATTTGCGGATAATAAAAGGTAAACAACTATTCTTTACACATACAGAAAAGTTGTCTACTGTGGTTAAGAAAAACTTATGGTAAGTGTTAAGATGATAAATTATTAGAGAACAACTCCATGATAATCTGTCTGCTTATATAATCTTCTTCTGATCTCTCTGTATACTTTATGATTCTAAAGTTAGGTCAATGTCTCTCTCAATGTCCAGTTCACATCAATTCAACCCCATAGATAGTGGAATGCTTAATGATTTAAGCTTACAAACTAGAACAAGGACAATAACAGTACGGGTAGGACTTCTTCCACTTATTTATTATGATGAACAAAAAACTTAGCAGTGCGTTGAGACAAAAACGACGTCCTTGTTTGTAATTTTGGTATATAGATTGTATATTCAAATATAGTATACTATATATAACTTATGCAATTGAACTACTTCAAAGCAAATAGTCTCAGATTTTTTTTTTGTGTTTTCAAATTTTAATGTATGTTAATAAAAGTAATTAATTATATATATCATATCATATTATATCATCACATATATAAATATATGGTTGTGGGAAATTTTTTTAAAATATTTTTATCCCTCTTTTTTATTCATAAATACTTTTAAATTTTTTGTTAATAGTCAAATTAATTAAAAAAAATATGATGTCAATTCAAGTGTTATCCGATTAAGAGAGGGAGACTATTATGGTGTCAATTGAAGTGTTATGATTTTTTTTTTCCCACGGCATAATATAATTAGACAGCCACCTTATAATCATTAATTGGGGCTATTTTGTTGGACGAGGGGCTATTTTGCTGGAAAACTATTGTTTTACTAGATTAATTTTATATGGCATTGCGTTATTCTTTACCATTTATATTAAAATTGAGATCTTTGCTGTCATAGGCAATAAGAATTCAGTTTGACCCATTTTATAGTAAAGAGAATTGTTATTTATCGAGGGCATTTTTTTCAAATTATATGTATGATTATTATTTTTATTTGATAATATAACATTAATTTTTTGCTTTTGCCAAAAAAAAGCACAATATGCTCAATGTTGATTAAAAATTGAATTAAAAAAATTTATTGCATGCATCACACGTATATATGTAAAATTTTATGTAATTTTTGATTTATGTGTTTTATACTTTACACACTTTTAATATGTTATATTTTTGTTTATCTAATAAATAATAATTTAGTTATAAAATTTAAAAAACTTTTCAAAATATTTATAGAAACAACATTCAGATGCAACATACATGTCGACAAACCTAATATGTCAAAATATACTAATGATTATTTACTTTATTGGACATAAAATCCGCAATGACTCCCCTCAATCACACCTGCTTTTTTAGAGTTAATTATACCACATGTCTTAAATAAAATTCAGATTTTGACAAAAAAAATTCAAAGTTTTGTAATTAGTTGAATAACATATTTTTAATTTTAAGTCTCCTATATGCCATTTTTTAAATTTAGGTCACAAAAATACCACATGAATTCAAATAAATGGTAATTTTTTCCATCATGTTTCACTTTTTTCTCTCTCTCTTCAGTTTCTCTCTCCTAGCCTCTCTCTCTCTCTTTTCCATCGTCTTCTCTCTTCCTCTCAAGAAACCTTAGCCATTCTCGTCCGCTCTCTCTCCTCATCTGTCTCCTCTTTCGTGTCAGATCTTCCTCCACCGTCACTCTTTTTCTCTCTCCTAACCTTCATCGCTCTCTTTTCTTTCCACTTTACACTCTTTCATCAGTTTCTATTCCATTGTCCCTCTCTCTCTCTCCTTAGGTTTTATTTTGTCCTCGTCACTCTTGTGAGTCTTTCTCCTCGGTTCTCTCTCTCAACATCGTTGTCACTCTTCGCTGCTCTCTTTTCTTCTTTTGTTTCTGTCTCATCCTTGCCTTCTGATCTGTTTGTTTCAGTCTCGATGTCTCTTTGATTTCTTTTGTTTTGTTCACCACATGAAGATAGAGCGGCGAATGTCAACGGTGAACGTCGCGGAGAGGGGTGGCAGTGTAGATCTAGGGTTTGTTGGATTGATGGTGACAGTTTGATGTTGTTGTTGTGTAATGGTTAGGGTTTGTTATATGTATTTTTATTATTTTAGTCTCTCAAATTGTATTTTTTTATGGAATTGCATTAAGTTTTTTATGGTATGCAAGTTGATTTTTGTTGAGTTTGATTGATTTTGTACAAGGGTGATCGCATTAGGAGACATTCGTAGACTTTTGAAGACATTTGTATACCATTGGATAACAAATTAATTATCATTAAATATAATTAAAGTCGTAAATATGTTTGCAAAATAATGACCTGGAGACATTTGGAGACATACAGAAACATTTGGAGATATCTGAAGACTTTTTGAAAAATAAAAAAATTTGCAACTTGGAGATCTTTGGAGATCTTCTAGAAAATCAAAAAATAAAAAAAATAATTCAACTTAATTTATAAAAAATACACCAAAAATTCATTAAATCTAATTCCTTATTAAAAAATTTGTGACATTTGGAGACTTCTGAAGATATTTGAAGACTTTTTTGTAGACATTTGGAGACATCTGAAAGTATTCTGAAAAATTATATAATTTTTTTTACTGAAATTCATTTTTCCACAAAAAAATCAATTTTTCACTAAGATTTATTTTTCTGGAATTTTTAAAAATTAGTATGTTAAAAAGGGTTTTTCAAAATCAATGTTTTATTTTGATATAAAAGTGTGATTTTTTCCCTTTTTTTTGCGCTAATGATTGGCATCATTGACTCCAGAGAGGCAAAAGTTTAATGGGCTTTCATAGGCCTAACGTGGATAATGGAACGAGGAAATTACCCCTGAGCTTATTTTAGAATGGGCCAATTACATATATCTCTCTTTAAAATCATTATTTTTAAATTATATTACGAACTTTTCATATTTAGTAAATTTTCAAAATTAAAGTGTAAGAGGCCAATTTTTGAAAATGACATTTTTATGTTGTGCTTTGAATACTGTTTATACATTATTTATATTTTTTATAGTTATTTATAGTTGTTTACATTTGTTTATCATATAAACAAATATAAATACATCTAAACAAGTATAAATAAATATAAATAACTATAAACAAATATAAACAACAGTTCATGAATTTAAAAATTATATCCGTGAATCTGACAATTACAACCGCATGGATGAAAATACTATAAATTGCATCTGTAATAGATATACTCAGTCTGTACGAAACAAATTTAGCAAAGTTTTTGTGGTGTATGACCTAATTATCACTATTAAAATACAAACTTTGCTCAGTCCCCCATCAATTAAACTTCTTGCAATCACTCTTGTTTCATTTCATATCTACCATCACTTCATTTTCTATAGTGATTTTTACACAATACACCTACAATACTTTATAATATTTTTTTTGCACCACCTACTTTTACATGTTACATTTTAACAAATGTGTATTTTTAAATTTACGGACTATTGTTTATAACTTGTTTACACTATATTTGTAACTTGTATATCTTTCACAGAGATGCAGAACATGCAAGTATTAGTTTTATAACTTGTTTATACTATATCTGTAACTTGTATACACTATGTTTATGCTATGTTTATAATTTGTTTATACTATATTTGTAACTTGTATATCTTTTACAGAGATGCAGAATATACAAGTATTAGTGTTATAATTTGTTTATACTATATTTGTAACTTGTATATACTATGTTTATAATTTATTTATGCTATATTTGTAATATGTACATCTTTTACAAAGATGAAGAATATGCAATTATTAATATTATAAATTATTTATGTTATATTTGTAACTTATATATACTACATTTATGACTTGTTTATACTATGTTAAACAAAAGATGAGGAGCACGTCTTGGTGTCATGTCAAATTGATTCTTCACAATACTAGAGTTAGCAACGTAAGAAAAGTTCCAGGACGACCATGTCATGTTGCAATGTATTTGGTTTTGATAGCTAAATTGAGTGGTAGATAACAAAAATAAATTGTAGATTAGCAGTTTGTATAGTAAAAAAGTATAAAAACTTACGCATTTTTTGAAAATTATAATATACTTGATATGTAATATATTATTGCAATATACTACAAACTAAACACAGTCTTCCCATAACAGTATGAACTAGTTAAAAACCACATTGAAACGAAACAAAACTGATTTCCAGGAACCAAATAAGTTGAACCAATATTCTCATAATCCGAAGTTTGTCTTCTTTAATGTATTTGTGTAAGACATCAACATGGTCTTTGGTTAATTGTTGGACTACTTGTTGAATAGTTCAGTTCAGTTTAATGCTGATGTATGTCAAGTTTACTCCTTTGACACATCTTGTATTAGTCCTACCAATTCTTCCTTGTCTTGTATTGTTCGTCAGGATGTATCACTTCAGAATCAGTTTACCACCTGTAAATTCTGCTTTGTCATGCTCACATCTGTGTTCTTTTGGACTTAAGAAGATGAAATTCTCGTTTCTGCCGTCGAACATTAACGTGTTGCAGATAAAAATCTAAAGTTATATTGTTTTTTCAATCTATTCAGTGGTCACATATAAGGTTGTGACTATTTTTGGAAATTAGAGAAATAATATGACAGCCTTTGACTTGTAAATTCCATTTAAACTCGAATTTGTCTGCTTATGACCGAAGCAATATGTTGTGGATTAAGGTCATTCTTTGAACACACATATGAAGCCCACCACTGCTGGTGGTAGTCAAGTTCCTTTCACTGCGAGTGAGACCCGAATTTGAGCTTGGGAGGGGTATCCCTGAGAGGCACAATTTACTTCGTAGTAAGGAAGGACCCGAGTGTGTATGGTGGGTTTCTTGCCAACTCTGCTCTTGCGGTGGGGTTGTGGTGACAAACTTGTTTTGTGCCAGACTCAGTTTGGACCCTTTGATCATTTTGTAGTTGAGGTAGGGTTTGTATAGTCACGCTTAATAGGGATTAGTTACAACTGATCGTCCACTCTCTTTTTTTTTAAAAAAAAATAAAAATAGAATACACATATAAAACCAACTAGATCTTCTCAGCCAGTGTTGTGAAATTGCTATCAGGCTTTTCAGCTTTGTTGTTAAAAGTGAGATTCAGCGCAATGCCTGCCCGAAGCTCGCTTATGTGAACAACGTCTCAACGTGTAAAAGTTGAGATGATCTGGAAAAGATTCAATACAAGGTGACAACACAGATTCACAAAATTCTCATTGAGATTGAAATAATCAAAAACATAATTATCGTCGAAACTTAAAACTAATAACATTTTCATTGATGAGCATTTTACTCCCTTCTCTTCCAAAAATTTGATAATTCAGATAAAACGTACAGATTTAATCCACTGTACTGATGATACTATATAGTATATCATTGTCACATCTGAATTCTATTTTGAGGAATAAATTCAGAAGTTAACTATTTCTTCTGTTCATGCGTGTATTTCCCACTTTACCTTTCTAAGATTAAATATTGCAGAGGTCATTAATCACCATATCATTACATACCAACCAAGAAAATTACTGGTTAATTTATTTGATAAAGCCAAATGGAGAGTATGAAGATTACAATTATTTTCTAAGATGGGTTATATTCCATCGCCAACCATTTCTACATGCTCAATTTATAGAATATTCAACTGATTGTAACTAACTAATTTACGCATCCATGGCAAATTTATAAATACAAGTTATTCAATCAAATTGCCTGGAAATTCCACAGCCACAAGACTATAAATTTGGAAGTTATTGATTTTGGTACCAAATATGAGGCTTAAAAAAAGTTATACCTTTTAGATGAGGTTCATAGTTGCTAATTTGGGTATCTGATAGATTTCTTTGCACTAATCACAACGCAATTATAGTCGCATAAAAGCAATTGATTACCCAAAAATCTCTTGAACAAGATGTTACATAAGCTCTGATGGGTAGTAATAGAACTTATTTCTTGAAAAAAAATCACTACAGCCTTATTTGGAATCTCATAAAAATAACATAGACTTGGAAACCCATCTGTTAAAACTTGACCAAAAGTTACTCCTTTTTCTCTATTAATCCTTCTATTTTTACAGACATCTTCCTCCGTATCCTGCACTTCTAAATAATGCTTGTTTTATGTCTTCAGAGCTTATTAGTGTTCTCTGCTCCAATTCCTTCATCATGATAAAAAAAGGAACACAAATTAGACTTCAATTGGCCTTAGACCAAGACATTTAAATAAAAACACCAGGCAATTAGCAATAGATTGGAATTCTTACCTCTGAGCATGAGGCTTGCATTGCAAAGTCATTAAAACAACTGATAACACACTGTTGAACTTCAAGGCCTAGTGCTTCTAATGTAGTAATTGTTGACAGCAATAACCCTGGCTTTGTTGCACAACATATCTCAATTCTTGTATCCACATTTCTTCTTTCCACGTCAAACTGCAAACAATTTGAAAAATCAAATTTATTCTTGTAGCTCATTGCTAGTGGAACCAACTCCAACAGTAAGAGTTGCGAGTTCAATTCCAGATATGAGCAAATAAAATGAATCGTCAAAAAAAGAAAAACTCAGTTGAGTCTTTAATTTTTTATGCGTAAAGTCCATACCTTTGGTGAATTTCTCACAATGATCTCATTTGCTTTTGTGTCCTTGAAAATGTTCATCGTGTTCAACTGGTCAGAACTCATTTCAATTGGTTGTTGCAAAGTGTTGATTCTCTCTAGCAACTTATTCATGTAATCTATAGTATCTCCAAGTATTGATGTTCTATCCATCTGAGGGGGGGAAAAAAAGAATTCATAAGAAAATTATAAAACACCATTAAAGAATGTCAACCAACAAATACTATTCACAAACTCATCAATTTGATCTCACCTTGCTTATCTTAGGAACAATTGATCTTAACATCGCAAGCCGGTCATTCAACCTCTTTCTTCTTCTCCTCTCTGCCATTAGATTCTTTGATGGCTGACCCTCCAATTTCTTGCCCCTAACCTTCCTTTCAGGAGTACTACTAGAAGTACCAATGTTGAAAACAGGAACTGCTTCTGGGGACTGAATTGGCTTAACCTTGCAAGAACCACCTCGAAGCTCCAAGTTCTGAACATCATTTGCAATGAAACCCATGTTCTCATCCTCCAATTTGGACATTGGAGTGTCTTCTTGAACGCAGAATGGTGGTGTGGTTGTGTCAATGGTGTTGTAAGAAGAGTCAGTGAATTGCTGTGTAGAGAACTGATCTTCTGTGAACTGTGGCACAGCTGGAAATTGATCATCAATTGGACAAAAGAAAGCTTCATTGAAGTGGTAGTTGTTGAAGTCTTGTTCAAGTGAAGAAGAACCAAATTCACCACAGAATGAACTTGGAGGTAACATTACTGTTGAATCTGCAGGACTCTCATCAAAGCAATAATTATAGCTCCACCCACTAGAAAAAAGCTCACTCATTTCTGTTGAAAAATTTGGAATTGCCTCCCAAGATTCTGTCTTTAGAGCTAATAACTCCTCTAAAAAGCCATGTTCATAAAACTCCATCTTGACTTTTGTTTTTTTTGTGCAAAACTCTCTTAACTTTCTTGGGAAATGATGATAATGCCTTGATAACGTATGAAGCTGCACCAAGTTGGAGAATTTATAGGTGCACACTTAAAAGGGTAGGTTTCAAATGGATTAAAATAAAGATTAAAGAATGTAATGTGTTGTATTTATTA
>CAODLS012069380.1:0-11273 GCA_948243855.1 Flueggea neowawraea
AAGTCAGGAATAAACCATGAATGGTCCAAACTAGCACAATCCATCAATTACAAGATGAAAGTTGATCGTTAAAGCGAAGCTCAACCATAAAAAATATTATACTCCTAAGAGTGTGGAGCAATTGGTATAACATGAACTCGAACCCATTTAGCCCAACTCATTAAACAAATTCAAAAACCCACAAAAAAAGTCATATTCTAAGACTATTTGCAGAAATTACGTTTATGTTACTACTCTTCTTCTATAAATAGATGCATCAATCACATTTCATAAGGACATTCTCTACAATCATATGTTTCACTTAAAGTTTTGTCGAACTAAACACTAACTTGAGCGTCTGAGAGCCCTTCGAGGACTAACCGACATCACTTTCATTTTATTCTTGTAGGATTTAAAGATAACTTAAGGTATTTGTAATCCATTATTCATCTCACTGATCAATTTTTCTCCTGTTGTGAATTTGAGGCAACAACATATAGATATGTGATATACTAATTTTATCATTCTTTCAAAAGTTATATAATTGAAATATAATAATAAATGAGGACAACAGTGATATTTTTATATGAAAAAATATCTAAAAAAAACTCTCATATGCAAATATGAATAAGTATTTACTAAATAAACATATTATATATTTTTCCTATTATATGCTCCTAAAATGTTTTATGTTTGTGTGTGTCAAATAAACCCACAAACTATAGACCTGTAATAAAAATTTTACTTTCGTCAAATTTGTGCCCCTCAATCAACTGTAAGAGATTTTGTATAAGAAACTGAACCCAATGTAATTAAGCATAGTTTGGGTAATTAATCCTAATTTTTAACCCACTCTGGCAAAATCTGAAGACAAAGAGGATCAGGACAGACATATATTGCTTTGGCCTTAAACAGACACGAGGTTAAGAATGCAATGCCATAAAAATATGACTGCCGTTATTTTTTCGTCTTTTCCCATTTCAGGACTATATATATAACGCACTTGTCGTCACATAATCTTGTTTTGCATCGAATAACATTCGTTCTACTCATAGTAGACAACATTCATTCATTCAACCATCAAATACCGACAATTGTAATTTCAGCCATTGGTATGACCTCTTGGCTGATGCAACACCCCATCTATTCTCTCATTATATTAAGTCCTCTTTTTTTTTTTCTTTTTCCTTATCTCTCAACATGGTAGGACCCTTTCTATCTTCTCAACTTGCAATCCTATCTCTGTGCCATTTAAAGCCCGAACGAACTGATTTAGACTTTATTTACTTCTTTTTCTCTCAATTACGCACTTTTTAAGTTTTACGTATATTTATAATTTGTGTTTACTTAACTAATTCTCGATTTTACCTTATGAAAATTTACATTTTAAAAAACTCAAACTTGTGATATTTCACAACACCAAAAGTACAAATGACTAGTTGAGTTAAATTGCTTAGATGTGATTTACTACTTAATAAAACACAAAGATTGAAATCTAAAAGGACATTTTCACCACTTCTCTTATTTAGTTTTCACCACTTCTCTTAATAAAACACATTTTCACTACATAGATGGAAATAGTTGCTTATTTTACAGTTTCTTCCCTGTCGGTAGTTGAAATATAGAATAAATTCTCAAGGTTGTATATTGTTGATCTCTCTTTCTCTAGTCTATTAATACTGTCAAGATTCTTGTTGAACAACAGATGCAACAGTTCTAGCCCATGACTTTAAATGTTCTTTCATGTCACCAGCTGCAGATATTCTTGATGGCATCCTCAAACTTAGTAGTGGTGAATCTGGTCTTTTTATTAACCATGCTTCTGACAAATATGGTCTAATTACACCCCTCTCTTCTTCTTCTTCTTCTTCTTCTTCTTCTTCTATATGTTCTTTGGTCTCTTGATTTGGTTTATGAAGATCTTCTTCAGCTACTTGATGCTGATCAGTTTGGTTCGGTTCGGTTTTGTTTATTAGTCCTAGTCTCTGCAGTCCAGGGACTACTTTAATCATTCTTGGACTTAAATGTTCTTTCTTGAATATGAAACCAAGATCCATGAACCCTTTCACTTCTTCAAGCTCCAACTCTCCCATGCTTCTACAACTCCTGGATTTCTGCAGGGTGTTTCTTATTAAACTTGAGTGTCTTGCATGTCTCGGACGTTTTTCTAATGATACTGGTGATGATGAATGTGAACGAGCTCGGTTTCTGATAAGATTCAATCTTGTTAGTCTTTCTTTCTTGATACTGGCCTCTCCTAATTCTCCTTCATTGGGTTCATCCTAGTAACACAAATAAGAAAGTATATCAGACAAAAAAAGTAATGAAGTCATATCCAGGACTAAGAGGTAGTACAGGAGGTTGAAAGAGTTTGATTTTTAGTAAGAACCCAAAAAAAGAAAAATTAAAAGAGAAGAACCTTAATACCTGCAAAATGACGGGGGGAGATTCCAAGGAGATCTCATCTACTGCAGGAGGTGATGAAGCTTCTTCATGATCAGAATTAGGTATTTCTAAAGATAAGGTTGATGATTGTGCTGAAAGGGTTTTGGGGCTAAGCAGTGTAGTAGAAGGTTCTGAGAGGAGAACAATCTGATGAAACCAAAGACGGTCCATGACTGTTATAATACAAAAAGAATTTTTGTCAGCCATCGAGGAAGAGACTAGAGAGAGAAAAAGCAGTGAGGGGGAAGGAAGAAGAAGAGGAAGATAATCTAAATACTAATGAACAAAAATGGAGTAGTGAAAAGAGGAAGAGAATAATAAGCGAAAGCAAACAATGAAAAAGCAAGTGGTGGAACTTTGTACAATGGAAGATGTGGTCATAAGCCATGGATTCCCTTAACTCCATATCTTTTTTCAGGTCAAATTACTATTATGTCCATGTTGGCAATGCTACATTTGTATATATGGAGCAAATGAACTTGTAGTTTAGTGGTATTAGTATTGTCTTCAGTGTTAAACATAGATAGTTTGATTTTTGACAAAAATAAAATAAATTATCAAAAAGTTGTGCATATAAGCACTTAAAATTTACTCAATTGATTGAATGTGTGTTGCGAACTTTAAAGTTTAAAGTTAGATTAAATCGATCATTATATGCAATCATGTGGTGCCAAATTATACATGGACCTACCTGAAATAAGCCAATATCCATGACTAGAGGTGTGGTTTGAATCTTGTTTGAGTTTTTTTTTTCACTGATTTGTCTTTTGTTCTTTTTGTTAGTGAGGCTAAGGCAGCATTCTGTTCCCCTTCCTTTTTAATCTTGTTTGTTTTTCCGTGTTTTTTCGAAGAATATTTTAGTTCACAGAAAGTCAGTATGTTAGACAAACTTTAATTGTGAAGCTATAGATTCACACACTAAAAAAACCAGTATGGAGTGATCATGATTCATAAGCTGGTGCCAATAAAAAAACCCACCGAACTCGGTAACTTACAACTTGTAATGCCTTGAAGTAGTAAATTTTCAGGAAGGTGAGAGATTGTATTTCGTCCAATCGGCATCTGGTACTGTGTTGCAAGGGCAAATGACGGCTATAACTCAACGTATGCAGCTGTAACTTTACTGCATACTTTTTTGTTTCCTTCCAAGTAAAGTTGAACTGTAGTGTAGTCTTTTCATTGTCTGCTATTTATTTCTGGTACGCAAATCACAGTTAGAGTGAATTGTTTTTTTTTTGGAGTAAAAAAGGTTTGTACAACTGTCAAAATATATTCCAGATAAATTTAATAGATTTTGGTAAATTTAATAAAATATATATAATGAAAAATTAAAGAATAACACACGTAGACTGTAACATGTGATTTACTTGTGCCTCAAACAAACACTGTAATCTGCAGGTGAGATTGCAACAGCTGTTCGCCCTTGGTGGTGCTTTGCTATATTTCAGTGATTTCAAACTCTTGAATCTGTAAATTAATTACTTCGTTCTAATATATTTCTAGAACTAATATGATTACGACAAAGAAGAGCAGATTGTAGTGAGTATCCACACCCTTAATTACCTAAACTCTTCAAATTGGGTTGCGACCCTTTGTGTGAACTTTCGCAAGAATCCTTAAAATAGAGCAGCTTTAAGATATTTGGACATTTCAAGAGAATCTAAGGAGAAACAACATCTATGCTTAAAAAATTGACCTATGTGAAAGAGAGACTACATACATCTACTTTAATTTTTAACATGAACGTAAACGAAATCACTTTGATTTGGACTTAGTTATAAGAGTTAGTGGCCAATCCAGAAAATTTTAATTAGGATTCACAACTAATATTATTTTATTTTAAGTAAAAAAAATTAAACTGTTAAATTGAGTCGGAGAGATATTATATATGTATATATAAACATGTATTGAATAAATATTTATAGCATTAAAATAATTTATAATAAAGTTTGTGTTGTCATAAAATATTTGTTTATATATGTAAAACTATTTTGTTGAGGTGTGCCATTTAACAAGTAAATTCTTTTGAAGGGTGTCAATTTATAATTTTTACAATAAAATTGTGAAAAATTACATGTAAAAATAGTTTTCCTCAAAGTGAGAGTGACACCCCAATCCCCAAGTTATAAAGTAGATCCGCCATTGAAAGGAGCTCGGCAAGATAGTCTGATAGCACAGCGGGCGACCAATCGTCTGAAGAGAAACGACAAGTCGATGGCAAATACCAAACTCGCACCGAAATCCACGCTCTAAACTCAAGTTTGCGTTTCATATCTATCCCATGTCATTTGTAAAATATATATTTGGTACGTAATTGGTTTTCGCCTGTACAATATATCAAAAGATGAAACTCTTATACTTTATCAAGTTAATTTAATGTTATTTAGATAAAATTGTTAAATTATTTATACTTGCCGAACTATGCTTGCGGTCATCAGAACAATTATGAGGCAATTTTTGTTTTGTGAACATAATTTAGTATCACTGAGCTGGAATTCATTGAAGTTACAAGGGTAAGATCGTTGGCCTTATGAACAAACATATTTATAAATTAATCAACGACCATAAACGGTAACATAAGAGGTGTACTTGTTGCTATTAACCTCGAGTCATTTCGCGAAAACTTAAAAACGTTGCTTAGCTAAGCTCTACTCACTAATTGATGGCACACAGAGTTTCGAGTTTTCAAAAACTGTTTCGTACAAATATCCTATGTAGTTTAGTTAAGGACCTAAGACCTTTATATATGGGTACCCATTAAAGAATATTTTATTATCTACCATTAATCCGTTAATATGCATAATTAGCTTAATTAATTGTGCTTAATATAATTAAACCACCATTGTATGAAAGATTAATCTAACAAGAAGTTCACACATTTAAAATCAACCATGTTTTTTCTTTTATGAGTCGTTTTGTTTGCCTTTACAAAAAATTAAATTTTTGAGCTCTTAACATTGAAAATGTTGTAATGACGCTACTAATAAGTTTGCAGCCTATTAAAATTAGTGTACTTTCTTTCAAATATTGACTTCCGATGAGAGCCAACCAAAAAAGAAAATCAGCAATTTCGCATGAAGTTTCCGTGGATAAATATGGTGGGGGATGCGAATAGAACATGACGATCAAAATTGGAAATTGGACGGTGCAGATTGGGACAAAGATACCGAATATCAAATTAATGGCTCTTTTGTCCAGTCGTATTTATAATTAACTTATTGTTCATACACCACCACATATTTTCCCCATAAATTAGACGTAATTAATCGAGGTTGGTAAGTCTTTCAAGTAGCTTTTAGTACTGACCAACTAACGTCAATTCCTGTTGTCCCTATACTATGCACATATATTCCATTCAAAGGTCTACTCTCCAACCCACTCAATACGATTTTTTTTTTTAATTTTCCCAACCCAAACTTCAAACCTCGTCCGGAGAAGAGAAAGATTATAGAACAAACTATGCTGAAATTTAATGTTACTCCCCCATTTCACAATAAATAAGTTTTTTTAAATTATAGTATATAAATTAAAAAATAATTAGAGCATCTTTAATGCTCTTTTTAATTTTTCATTTTACTTTATAATAGAGTATCATTCATTAAAAAACATCTTCAATCCTCTTTTTATTCTAATCTTTATCTCTAAAAATAATATAAATAATGGTTTGATTAACCATTTTTGTTAAGTGCAAAATGAATCTTTATTTGGTTTATCATTAATGAAATTTTCTCTTTTCATATATTTTATTTTAATTTTCCAATCACTTATAAATATTTTATGAATTTTAATAAAATAAAGAGTTGAGTAGAGAATAGCATTGGAGAGGATATTTATTTTCAATCTATATAATTAATGGTACTATCTATTTTCATTAAAAATGCTAGTTAAAAATAAATAGCACTATTGAAGATGTTCTTAGAATTCATTTGTTATCATATTACTCAATTCGTTTCATTTTAATTGTTGTTTAAAGTTTTGACACACGAATTAAGGAAGCATATTATAATTTGTCATAATTTTATACTTTTTTGACTCTTATGCCCGTTTACTCATGAACCTAAAATAGAGATGTTTTGATATTTGAAATAGTAAATGCAAATTCTTTGAGAAATGTGTGAGCTAATATCAAATAAGGGTATAAATAAAAATAAATAAATTCACTCTTAAAGATGTAAAATGACAATTTTTTTAAAAAAAGTACAAATTTTTTAAAACAAAAGTTAAAATGGATTGGAGAGAGTAATTTACTATATTATCCCTGATTTCCCAAAAGTACAAACGGTCCACTGTAAGTTATTGAATACAAAATTAGTAGTGAAGTAAATTTCAACACTAGAAAATTGTAAGTTTGATTCACTGTAAAAACAAATAAAATAACTTATTAAAAATTATAAAATACAAAGTAAATTTGAAAAAAATATAAAAAACTTTCTTAATTTTGTAAGATGACAAATATTTTGATAAAAAAGGAAAAGTCTAGCCAAAACAAACATAATCAAAAAGTTAAGAAAATTTTCCAATAATAAAAGAGGGAAAAGTGGCCCTAAGGGAATAAATCTAGCTTAATCACTTAACGTTTATAGGTGAATGTTCTAAATTCAAATCTTGGTAGAAATAGGAGATAAAATAATTAATTTAAACTTTATTCACTCTTTTATCTTTAAAAAAAAGAAAATAAAATAAAAGAGGGAAAAATCTTTCTATTGATTATCCATTCAGACCTTAAGTCAAAGTCTTGGCATCTCCCCACTCCCCTCCCTCACTCCTCCCCACAGTTTATGGTCATCCCATTTGGACTCCATGTTTGACTGACCCTCTTAATACTTGTCTTTGTATTTACCAACATGCACTACAATTAATTGTATATATCTCTTTTTTAACTTAATTGTTGTTTCATTCACATTTAGTATACCACTTACAAAGGAAACAAAAAGAATGGGTGCAGAAAACTCAGGAGCTCGATCTCTGGAGGAAACACCAACTTGGGCAGTTGCAGTTGTTTGTTTTGTGTTGGTTTTGATTTCAATCATAATTGAGCATGCCATTCATTTAATTGGGAAGGCAATATATTTATGCTTCTTTTTAACTAATTGTGTAATTAGTACCCCATTTAGTTTATGTTCTACTAATTTGTTAATGTATCTCATACTTCTTTTTTTTTCTTTTACAGTGGTTAACAAAGAGACATAAACGAGCTCTTTATGAAGCACTTGAAAAGATAAAATCAGGTTGTTTAAAGCACATGCATTATGCATAGCCTTACACTTTACTCGTTTGGTTACAAGTTACAACAAGCATGTTCCAATATTTTAATGATTCAACGTACCTTATTTACAAGTAGATTTGTAGTCTTGTGTTTTGGGATCGTTTTTAATATTAAAGAGCTGTGAATTCGATTTTTAGTAGTAACTAAATTATAGAATGTTTAACTACTTAAAGATATTTTTGTTAACTGTCCCCTCTCTGTCTTTTTTTTTTGGGTTAGAGCTTATGTTGCTGGGATTCATATCATTGCTCTCAACAGTAGGACAAGGATTTATTTCAGAAATCTGTATCCCAAAATCTGTAGGGACTACTTGGCTTCCATGTAACAATAATCAACAAAACAAAGATAAATACAACAATTCTGATGAACTCCGTGGAAGAAGGCTCTTATCAATTTCTGTTTCTAGTGATAATGGCATGGACAGGCGTGTTTTAGCTGCTGGAGGGTACGACAAATTTGCTGCTAAGGCATGTTCAGTTTTTTTTCCCCTCCCTCCCTTCAACCCTTCGCGTTGATCTGATGACTACAATTTTAGTACCGCTAGACTACAAATATTATTTACGAATTGTAATTAAATTTCCATGATATATAATTTTTTTAAATCTTGTATTGCAGGGTAAAGTTCCTTTTGTTTCATCTGATGGTTTCCACTAACTTCATATATTCATCTTTGTGTTGGCAGTTTTTCACCTGCTTTATTGCATCATCACTCTAGCTTTTGGCAGAGCCAAGGTGTGACATACTATGCTGACTCTTTCTTCTCAATTTCGCTGTATGTTAAGGTTTCAGGACTATTGACTGTTCTGGTTTGGATTTTGCAGATGAAAAAATGGAAGACATGGAAAATCAAAACAAAAACTCCAGACTACCAGTTCTCACATGGTGGTTTTATTTCCA
The DNA here is from genome assembly GCA_948243855.1 of Flueggea neowawraea. Classification (NCBI taxonomy): domain Eukaryota; kingdom Viridiplantae; phylum Streptophyta; class Magnoliopsida; order Malpighiales; family Phyllanthaceae; genus Flueggea; species Flueggea neowawraea. Next base: position 8,588 of record CAODLS012069380.1, read on the forward strand.
TTAATATCAATGTTTTGAATTGGTTGCTTTAGGTTAGTTCTAAACAATTATAGAAATATTTACCTATACCTGTTTAATCTTGGTGCAGACCCAGAAAGATTCAGATTTACAAGAGATACATCATTTGAGAGAAGACATCTAAACTTCTGAACCAACTCATCAATTCTAATATGGATAGTAAGCTGAAATTACAGTAGTTAACATATACTTTTATATTATGTCGTAGATGAGTCATCTTTAGTATTAAGAGGTTGATTCGGAGTACAAGTCAATGTAACACTTTTGCAGGTCAGTTTTTTCAGACAATTTATCAGATCAATTCTTGAAGTGGACTACTTGACACTTCGTCACGAGTTTGTCATTGTAAGTCACCCTTTTAGAGTATATGAAAGTGTTATGTTGGTCTTTAATGGTTAAGGCTAGGGCTGGGCAAATCAGCCCGGCCTGGGGGCCGGCTCTGAAAAAGGGCCAGGCTGGGCCAGTGATTGCTGGCTCACGGCCCGGTTTGACTGATTTTTTAAAAGAAAAGGGTCGGGTCTGGGTTAATGATTTGGTCCTACGGGCCGACCCAAATATTTATTATATATATCAATATTTAATATTTTTTATATATAATATATAGTATATTAATATTAATTTAATGTATTATAAATTAGTAAAAATTATGTCAATTATAAATTTAAGAGTTTTTTTGTATTTATTAAAGTATAATTTATATAATAAAGTATATGTTAAATTATATTTTGATAAAAAATATATAGAATATAAAAAATAGGCCCTCAGCCGGCCCGATCTTTTTGAATGAGCGGATTGGGCCAAACATTTAGCCTACATGACTGGGCCTAGCCCGACCCGCATGGTCAGGCTAGGAAAAACCCCCTCAAGCCTGGCCATGCCCAGCCCTAGTTAAGGTTGATGGTAAGTTACAATATTTGCTTTCTAATTTCAGGCACATTTTGCTCCTCAAAGTCAAACTAAGTTTGATTTCCAGCAATAAATCCAGAGAACACTTGATGAGGATTTCAAAGTTGTGGTTGGAATCAGGTTGACCTTCAGTACATTGACTAGAATTCAACTCTATACAATAAGTCTTCATTTTTAAGATTCAAGATTTTAGATTGAATACGCGGAATCAAGCAGTACTGACCTATTTTTGTGATTACAGTCCAACGATCTGGTTTTTTGCTATGTTTTTTCTACTCTTTAATACCCATGGTAAGCTCCTCAAAACAAAATTATCGTGAATTATGAACTCTAATTTTACTATTTTTGAAATATTCAGAATACATTGAAAATCATTGGTGTTGTGTGTTGAACAGGGTGGTATTCATATCTATGGTTGCCTTTCATGCCACTAGTGGTAAGAGTCTACTCAATCTAGTCGAATTTTATGCTTTGGAGATCAAATTTTGACAATTTTTTATGGATTTTACAGATCATTTTATTGGTGGGTACAAAGCTTCAAGTTATTAAAACCCAAATGGGTTTAAAAATACAAGACAGAGGAGACGTGGTTAAGGGTACCCCACTAATCAAGCCCGGCGATGATATTTTTTGGTTCAATCGTCCTCGTATCCTTCTTTACCTCATTCATTTTGTTCTCTTTCATGTACATCTATCTCTCTATATTCTCATTTCATTTTCTGTAAATTTTTACGATAGTCTAGTAGTACTGAAATCATACTTTATATTTTGATGTTGTGTCATGATCTCTCTTTTTTTCCCTGCATAGAATGTGAAGGAATCTTATACCGGTTTAACTAATGAACAGTATAATAAATAGGTTCGACTTACTAATCTCGATTCCAGCGGAAGCTTGTAGCGGAGCAAGACCAGTTCTATGTTGATCTTGCAACCAAACCACGGTTGAAATGTCAACGAGAGTGTTTGGCTGTTTCTCAATCTAGATGCCACACGTGATCTGTGCAGGACTCGGGACAGGAGGCCAAACCTCTCTCTCCCGGTTGAGCTCTCTCTCTCTCTTTGAGTGTGTGTTGGTGTTCAATGAGAGGAAGGAGCAAAACTCCTTATATAAGCCTCTAATGGGCTAACGAGCCTAATTGGCCCAACCGGCTCATTTCATCCCTAACTCAATTGGCCTTGGTTCACGTCCCGGTTCACACCTTGACTAAACGAGTTTGATTCTCCTCTATTGGGCTTTCCAATTGGTCTTGATCCATAGTCTCGGTTCACACCTCGATTGACTGAGTTTATACAATATTATAAATACCACACAGAAGCTTCGGTTACGATGTATTTCACCATTGTAACACCCTCTACCCCTATGACGTATATTTAACAATAGAATATTACCCATGTAAACAGATTTTTCAAACATTTCAATTATCGATGTAAGTATAAATATATTATTTAATAACTAATATCAGATAAAATCAAAGCACACAACAAAATATCTCAAACAACATTACAGATGTCATTGTAAATCCTAAATATATTACACATGTCTAAAATGCAAAATGAGTAGGAGGAGAAGGTTGCACGTGGCATCAGCCGGCCGACCTAGTGTGGGAGTGGCGTCTATATACAATCCACGTCAAAATAAGCTACTGAACCTGAAAATATTTTTGCGATTTATGTGAGCCGCAACTCAGTGAATACAAACCATCATCAATTTATTTCAATAATAAATAAAGCAATAATCATTAACAATAATAAATAAAATATT
>CAODLS012070007.1:0-12919 GCA_948243855.1 Flueggea neowawraea
TCCTTTGGGTTTCTTGAGGTCAGATTGAGTTTCTAATCCTTTCTTTCCTCATGTTTTTTGTATGACCATGTATATTAGGTTTTAGGTTTAATTTGAGTTTAGGATGATTTAGTGAGGTTTTGTGTTGTTGTGATAGATTGCAGTATAGATTCATGTTCAAAAGGATGATTAGAGTTAATATATGTGATTGAGAGATATTTTTATCTGTTGATTTGAGTGTTTGGTCGGACTGGACAATCTGGGTAAGTGACTTACTCGAGTTAAATGTTCGTTAACTCGAGTAAGATAGGCACATATTTACTTGAGTTAAGTTTTGGGTAACTCGAGTAAAACAGGCCATGATTTACCCGATGTAAGTTTTGGGTAACTCGAGTAAACCAGACCCCGGATAACTCGAGTTAGCCTCCGACTAACTCGAGTAAGCAGTAGTTCAGAGGGACCAAATTGTGACATTTTTGTATTTGGTGAATTCGGAGAGTTTGAGGATTAATTGGAGATTTTCACTGCTTTGAAGACTATTTGGTAATATGTCAAGTCTCGAGGGACTAGTTTGTAATTTTACGAGGTATGGGGACTAAAATATAATTTTACATTAGTTCAGGGACTAAATTGTAATTTTACATGGACTTAAATTTTTGGGCCAAGAGTGCTAGATCTTCGGTCGAAATAAGATTTCTGACGCCATTGGCATTTGAGTTTGCATTTGCAGTTCATGCATGCTTTGTATTGCCACAACCATCGATTTTGACATGTTTTTAAATATTTGTTTCAGCTCAGCTCAGTTTTTGAGGTGATCAGCCATCGATCGGCGGTCAGTGTTGTGGAGTTTGGAAGCTCGGCATCCAGGTGAGTGGATGGCAGCTTCAGACATATATGCTGTGTCTCTTTAACGTATATTTGTTTTTGATGTGTATCACACCTAGTCTGAAAATTAGACTAATCTAAGGATTGGTTAAAGTAAATAATTTGGAATATGTGAATAAGTATTCACCTTTTTGTTTTTGGGAAAATTACATATATAGTTTTATATATATTTTTCACTGATTTTGATGTTGAGTGCATGCTGTGTTTTGGAATATTACGGTTTTGAAATGGATATTCTAACTCTTTGTTTGATACACTCTGGTTTGATTTTGACTTCAACATTTTGTTCTATGAACTCGATTTGGAAAATGTGACATGTTTTTCGATAAACAGTATTTGTTTGGATTTTTGAATATGTTTTCGAAATAAAGATTATGTTTTTGATATATATATATATATATATATTTTTTTTTTTATTTTTTTTTTTGAATTATGGAATTGATTTGGAAAACCAGTGATTTTATATTTGAAATATGATATATAAGCTATATCTTATATATTTGATTTGTTTTGATATGCTCAGTCACATGACCGTTTTGTTTTGGATTTAAATATACTATGTATATGTTTTGGAGACGGGACACCTATGCTACGGGGTACGTAGCCTTTTCTATACCAACGCATGATAAACCCAGCTACCAGGGTAGTTGGTAGCCATGTAGTTCTGATGAGGGCACATGATTGGATTATTGATTGGTGACAATGACCCCAATCATAATATGGTGGTTGAGTGACCCGGATCTCACCACACTATGTTTATGATCCCTTATCCATGATATATGTTTTTGACTCTGATATTTATGGAATACATTTTGATAAGTTATGAGGCAATCTGGAGTGTTGTCCCTCACTCACTGTGTTTGACCCCTTTCTTTGTTTTGTCCCTATTTATTATCATCTTGCAGATGATTTTGGAAGACTAAAATCTTTGGCATTTGATGCTCAGTGAGGTATTCTAACGTGGCAGTCATTACCCTTTCGATCAGGCCCCATTTGTATGAATTGTTAGGTACTCCACACCGGGTTCCTGTGGGAAGTGTTTTTGTTGCTGTTAATGCTTTTGACACTTCAAATATTTTAATTTGAAATAACTTCCGCACGTAATATTATATATATTTTGTTTTAATAAACAAAGATTATACCTTTATTTATTTTTTTATATTTCTTTAAATATGATATTTGGGTAGAAGTTATGTACTATGGAGGCTTCTGCGGGATGGGCGAACTCCTATAGACGATTCACCGCGTACGCCGGTCATGGTCCCGAGAATAGGTCATGACACGTGTGTAACGTACTTTGAGGAAATATTTCAAAGGTGACTCATTTACTCACAACGTGACTTGAAGCATAGTGCAACGTTGATTTCCATTGTTCTCAAGTCCACTTCAAGTTTGATGCTCATTCTCTTCAACGTGACTTGTATAGTATGCAACATGACTTGTAAACAAGTGCATTCCATGCAGAGAGCACCTTATTCACGAAACGTGACTCGCACGCTCTACAACGTGACTTGTAGACAAGTGAAACTCATGCCGAGACCACCTCATTCTTGTAATGCGACTTGAGCTTCATGCATCGCGACTTGTATCTTGTGTTGGGCGACTTGTACCTTAACTGAAAAATCAAATTATGATCAATGTGACTTGTATCATATGGAACGTGCGTTGATCATGCTGCAATGTGCTTATCATTAGCTGCAACGTGCATTGCTTAATTTTTTTACATATTTTGCTAAAATCATCAAAACTGAAAGTCAACATACTCTAATTAAGTAGATAGAGAATTCCCGTAAAAAAAAGTAGATAGAGAATTTATGTTTAATTAAATAGATAGCTTATTCACATACAAACTCAATAAAAATATAGAAATTTGTAACAATTTCTAAATTCACATACAACCATAATAAAAATACAAAAATGTATAACGATTTCAAATTTCATTGCAATCATCAAAATATAAATGTTTATAAATAGTAGGTTAATTCTTTGACTAAAAAAATTAATTATTCGATCAAAGTTATTGGAAAATCGAGTTTGCCAATGACGTGAATGAGTTCAACTAAATAATTCCTTAAATGTCATATTCATCTAATATTCTTAGTTAACTACAATAATTGATACGATATTTTTATGATCAAAGTGGAACATATTCATTTAGTTTTTTAATTTAGTTGTAATAGGAGACATACATATCACCAATCATTTTACACGTGCATCTAATCTTTTAAGTCATAATCACATCACTTTTCGTTTACAATTTGTCATTTTTTCTCACAATTATGTCACATTTCCCAAACAACTAACATAATCTAAAACGACATACAGTGACAAAAAATTTACAAAACTAATTAAAAAATTAACAAAAGAAAGTATTTTATATCACTTTATAAATATGTCAGTAGTCGTTTTAAAAATGTCATTTGGTTTTACAATTACGTTACTCTAATAAATAAAAGTAACAAATTTTTTAATCACATATAAGTGCTGAAAAAAGACAAAAACTTGTAATTAAGTTACATATATTTTCATTATTAATTATTTTATATTAATGTCACTTTTTGTAATAAATATGTCATTCGTTTTAAAAATTATGTTATTTTAGAAAATAAAAGTAACAAATTTGTAAATCTCATAAAAGTACTAAAAAAACACAAAAACATGTAATTAAGTTACATATTTTCATTATTTGTTATTTTATAATTATGTCACTTTTTGTAAATAATTTGTCATTCGGTCTTATAATTATGTCATTTTTTATATAAAATGTAAAAATATTTAAAATGATATAAAGTAACAAAAAAGTTGAAAAACATTAAATTAAGTAACAAATCTAAGTATTTTTCTGTCATTTTATGGATATGTTACTTTTCGTTTACTAGATGCTATTTATTTTGAATATTATGTTATTTGTAAAAGTTAAAATGACAAATGAAAAAGTCACACAAAAATGAACTAAGATGACATAAATAAAGGTCAAAATGACACATTTATCAATGTTTTTGTCATTTTAAAAAATTTTTATTTGTAACACAAAATATGTTATTTAGATTACGTTTTATGCTATTTTTAAAAATTAAAATGATAAATGAAAAAGTCACATAAAAGTGAACTAATATCACAAAAATAAAGGTCAAAATGACACATTTGTCATTTTAAGATTTGTAATTTATAACACAAATTATGATATTTAGATTACTTGTTATCTTATTTTTAAAAGTTAAAATGACAAATGAAAAAATCACACAAAAATGAACTAAGATCACATAATTAAAAGTCAAAATGACACATTTGTCATTTTAAAAATTTGTTATTTATAATACAAATTATGCTATTTATATTACTTGTTATGTTATTTTTATATGTTAAAATTACAAATTGCAAAGTCACACAAAAATGAACTTAGATCATATAAACAAAGGTCAAAATGACACATTTTCTAATTTTTTGTCATTTTAAGAACTCGTTATTTATAACACAAATTATGTTATTTAGATTACGGGTTATGTTATTTTTAAAAGTTAAAATAACAAATAAAAGAGTCACAGAAAAGTTAACTAAGATCACAAAATTAAAGGTTAAATGGAACATTTGTCAAATTTTTATCGTTTTAAGAATTTTTTATTTATAACACAAATTATGCTATTTAGATTACGTGTTATGTTATTTTTTAATGTTAAAATGACAAATAAAAAATTACACAAAAGCGAACTAAGATTACAAAATTACAGGTCAAAATGACACATTTGTTATTTTAAGAATTTGTTATTTATAATACAAATTGTGCTATTTAGATTATTTTTTATGTTATTTTTAATAGTTAAAATGACAAATGGAATAGTCACACAAAAGTGAACTAATATTACAAAAATAAAGGTCAAAATAACACATTTATCATTTTAAGAATTTGTTATTTATATCATAAATTATGTCATGTTATGTTATTTTGATATGTTAAAATTATAAATGGCAAAGCCACGCAAAAATGAACTAAGATCACATAAATAAATGTCAAAATGACACATTTGTCATTTTGTTGTCATTTTAAAAATTTATTATTCATAACACAAATTATGTTATTTATATTACGTTGTTATTTTTAAAAATTAAAATGATAAATAATCAAAGTCAAGTGTCCAAATATCAATCCAAAAGCAGACAGATTTCTCGTCCAGGACATCCCAGTGGAGGCCGTTTCTAACAAGCTGCCAAATCTTGCAAATACCGTGCCAAGGCCAGGATCCATTATTAGTGTCAGGCGTTGTCAAAACTCGCGGCATCTTTTGCATATATTTAACACTTATACTACGAACACAAAGTGCATTCGGCTTGGAGATGAGTTGCCAGCCTATCTTCATCCCAAAAGCTATGTTGTTCTCTTTAAGTCTTCGAAGCCTTAACCCACCATTTTCTTTCAGTTGGCAAACATCAGCCCATTTCACCAGGCTCATTTTCTTTTCTCTAGAGTTCACCCCCACAAGAATTTTCTATAGATTTATTCCAGTTGTTTGATCGTGTCTCTAGGCATCCAAGTGGTTTGCATACTGTAGAGGGGAATAGTGGAGACCACCAACTGAATGAGAGTGATTCTACCCGCAAAACAGAGGCTTTTGGCATGCCAACTAGACAATCTACGCATATCCCGATCAATGATGGCATGGTACGTTGAATTAGTAACTCTCCTATGAAGAAGTGGAACACCCAAATATCTACGCAGATCATCTTGCAATGAGAAACTAGCCATACCACTCAGTGTTCTAGCTTCATTCTGAGGAACACTTTTAGAAAAAAATATATATAAGAGACTTGTTATCAGTAATAAGCTGGCCTGAAAAAGCACAAAATTTATTAAGCATCTCCTTAATGCAACATATATTATTACGATCATCTCTCGAAAAAATAAGTAAATCATCAGCAAAAAAACAAATAAGATGAAGGGGGACTATTTCTACTAAGAGTGACCGACTTCCAATTCCTATTCTCAAATTGATTTAAAATAGCATGAGCAAGTCTTTCTATGAAAAGCACAAAAGTATAAGCAGATATAGAATCTCCTTGATGCACTCCTCTTAATGGCCAAAATTTATTCGACGGGATTCCATTTCAAAGTATCTGCATCGAAACAGAACTAGTACAAAACATCATTAGTTTAATAAAGTTCTCAGGAAATTTAGCTTCCCTCAAAGTATACTCAATAAACTCCCAACGCAAATGATCATATGCTTTATGCAAATCAATATGGAGCATCATACGTCTGGTTCATTTTCTTTCCCTCCATGTTTTTTTTTTTCTATCTGTTGGCACCTTTGTAGTTTGATCCTTGAATAAGTGTCTAAGGTTGTGTCCTCTGACATATGACTTTTGGCTTTGAGAATATGAACTTTTGACTCTTTGTACCTTTATATCGTTTGGTATTTTAAGTTTTGTTCCTTAAGAATTTCATTCCAAATCTGTCAACCTCGACTGACTGTATAGAGGATATACTCAATTCGAAACTATAATATACCAATCGGCGTTTCATATGAATGTCTTTGATAGAGCAATGTAACTACTGTAGAATGTTGTGTAGAAAGCAACCAAATTTTGCTGAGTGTCAGCGGAAGTTCTGAAGGGACTTCACTTTGTTGAGTTGCACGTGTGAATCTTTGATTGTCTGATTGTGTTGGATTATAAGTCTGTACCTTTGTCTTTGATTCTTCATGGTATGCATTCTCTCTATTTGTCTGCATTTGTGGGTATAAGTAGTATGCAACGTTAGTTGATTGTTATTCTGCTTTTCTGTGGATGATCTGTGGTTATAGATTATGATATGATTTGGAGATTTATGTTGATTTACGATTTTGGAGTATTAGAGTTCGATTGAGGATTAGAGTTGTGATAGCATTCTGCATACCTCTGTAATCCCTCTAATCTGAATCTTCTAGAAATTTGAGAATGAATTTCTTTTGAGGGTAGAAGTATATAATACCCCACCCGTTCAGATGAATTCCTCTGTAGCATTTCGTTGAGTTCCGACAAGGTCTTCTGTTGAACTCTCTTCTTTTTCCTTGTTTACTTTTACTTCATCTTTCAGGTGTTCTTGATAGCAGTAGTTCGATTTTCCGCGCTCAATGAGGTATGCTTGTCAGCGGTGAGTGCCCTATTGTTCGGGCCGAGTTTTCTGCTATGTTAGTTGCTCCACACCAGATAGTGGATTATGGCTTATATCTGAAAATATTGTTTAACGGTTTTAGTTAAATTACTTATTTAGTATTTGATATTATAACTATGTTTTGATATTCGGGATATTATGTTTTTTCAAAAACTTAATATATGTATAACGTTTTAATATGATTAATAAGTCGGCTAATAATATGATTTGGCTAGTTGTCTGATCGTTGAGGCTTGTGCGAGATGGACCGAGCTTCCACAGACGGTTCGCTTCGTGCGCCAGCCACGACCTGATTTTGAGTCGTGATGAATGAAAAAGGACACTATCAAAGAATATTGTAACAAACTGCTCAACATTACAAATAAAGGTAAGACTACTTGGTAAGGATTTTCCAGACAAGAAATTGTTCAAAAAATCTTGGTTATATTACTAGGGAAATATGGAGCTAAAATCTCTTTTTTAGAAGAGACAAGATCTACCAAGTATTGTTTTGGCAGAATTGGTTAATGCACTACAAGCACAAGAGCAAAGATGGCATATGAGGGAAGAAGGTTCCACTAAAGGAGCTTTTAAAGCCAAAGACAACAAGAATGAAAAACATTAAACATGCCCGTATTATAAAAAGAAAAATCATCCACAGACCAAATGTTAGTGGAGGCCAAATGCCAAATATGAAAAGTGTAGCCAAATGGGACATATTGCAAAAATTTGCAAGTGGCGAAAACAAGAAGTTAAAGCCAACAATGCAGTTGATCAAATCAAAGAGGAGGTGCTATTTTGATAGAAAATGCTTAACTATCTAAGCCAAGGAGGATTGTTACATGTGTCTTTGATAGTTGAATAAATGCTATGATTTAGGAATTAATTCAAATTATGTCTAGTCTTTAGAGATGAAATCAAGATTGTTTATGACTTGATTTTAGGTAGATTTTAGCATATTTTTATGCTTTTAGTTGTAAATTTACTCTATAAATAGAGCTAACACATCAAATAAATACACACTCTTCCATCATATCTTTTCCTACTGCCTTCTTTGTTCTCGATTAAATCATGCTTCTTCACAAACAAAATCCATCAAGCAATAATAATTACAGGATTACATTTTTCTTTTGATAAGCATAGGATTACATCTTTTTAAACCCAAGTTCTTGTTTTCTTGTTGGTGTTGTAAAATTATACATGAACGTGACAATTCTCAGCAAGTTGGCAGCCCTGGCAGTGACACGTAACGCCACCTGTCAAGTTTTCTCCTAAGCTTCATCTTGGTGGCTAATTCTCTGCTTTAAAATGCCACCATTTTGAGAAGCCACATTCATATTAAGAAATATCAAAAGTATGGGGAAAAAATTATAATTATTGATGTTATATACAAGTTGCTACTAAATTAACTTTGAGTGTTATGAATTTCAATCCTATCGACGTCATTAACTAAGAATTTTCCAAGAAAAAAAAAGGCTAACATTTTATATAGGTTCACTCTTTAGAATTCAATTTCCTCTCTTATATCTCATTATTGATTTCCAACACAAGAACAGTATTTGTAATTTGAAATAGAAGCAGCTACCATTTTGGGAGGTGAACAATTATGATTTTCAAAATTTAACTATTAATAAATTGTTTTAAAATACATTATAGCAATTCGATTTTAAGATATAATAAAAACATCACTAACAGACTATTTATGATTCTCTCTATTTTTTATATATTTTTTATTCAATTCTTTAATTTAACTTGTCTCAATATTTATACATACTGCAATAATACTCTTCATCACACTTTTTATTGTAATATTTTATAACTAAAATTTTGATAACAACAGTTATGAACCATTTTTTGGCAGCAATAGATAGTAAAAAGAAATAATAAATTAGCATTAGAGAGCATTTTTTTGCTCTATATATACTTGGAGCTGTTGGAGGCTCTCCATCTACTATAAAAGAGGCATAACTTGAGGAGACTGATGGAGACAATCTTTAGATTTGGCTCCTGATGTTAAGAAAGAGGGTAGATGGAGATTTTGTTGGTGATGCTCTAATACTAATACAGACACAGTTGCTTCGTCACACATTGTCTATTACATCTGCAATGAAACGACTCAACCAAGTATAACAAGACCCATTTTCCATCAGCGCCTTCCTGCTCATTTCACTCATTTTCTTCACCTTGTTTTTTTCCTCAACATCAATTTCCATCAAACTCCTAATTCCTTTCTCTATTTCATCAGCACTAATAATTGTTTCAGTATTATCCCTTAAATCCTTCCTATAATCAAGCTTGATTTCCACTGCCAATTCCAACTCCACCACCATTTCAAACACATTGAGTTGTTGCTCTGCGTACAACGGTTATGTCAAGACCGGGACACCAAACCATATACTCTCCAGCGTCGAATTCCATCCGCAATGTCACACAAACCCGGCCACCGCAGGGTGGCCTAAGATGGCTGCCTGTGGGGCCCATCCGATTATTTTCCCAATCTCCGCCGTCCGATCCAAGAACCCTTCGGGAAGTAGTTCCTGAGGATTCGGGTAATCACTTGGCAACCCCATCTGACCCTTTGGCAGAGGCTTGCGAAGAGACCACAAGAAACGGTACCCGGTTTTTTCAATTGCAGAAGCAATTTGGTTCACTTGTTCATCACCAAAACTTCTCATGCTCCCGAAGCACAGAAAAAACACAGACAATGGAGGTTGAACATCAAGCCATTGCATGATGTCCTTGAATTCATCTGTCTCCATATCATTTCCTTTCAAATTCAAGAGGGTCCAACTGGGTATAAAGGAGGACCTTTATTTTTGGCTTCAGAAAGAGAGTTAATTGCGTAAGATTCAAGCTCCGCAAAAGCGTTCACTATAATACCCTTTGTTTGTCTATACCTTGTTGCATGGTTTAATAGGACAGGAAGCGACTCTTTATTGAGTACCACAGAGGGAAAGACCTTAGCAGGAAGAGGATTCAATAAGGTAGGAAATTCCAGAACCTCATCCGAGTCTTTAAACCGAGTCAGGTCCACGTTCTGTTCGTCATGAAGAGTCTGGATATGGAACATGAAACCCAGAAAAGCTGCACTTGAAGCGAAGAAGATGTAAGAAGGAACAGAGAATTCATTGGCTACTTCAATCATGGCTCTGCAAAACATGTCAAGAACGAACCCAGCAAGTGATGGGTGTGACTCTGAGTTAGTAAGTCTTGACACAACTTCTCTCACATTAGGCTTTTGGTTCTCAATCAAAGAAACCATAGTGCTTCCTGGTGGTTTTCCATCTGTCTCTAGATCAACATCTGGGAGATGAATGAATTCGATTCTGTCAGAATTTGTAGAAGCAGAGAGTGAATCTGCGTATTTGGTGATTTTGGAATCGTTAAGGAACTTGAAGATTAGAACTGTGACGGAAATTCGGTCGTCGTGGTTGACGAGTACTTTTGCCAGTTCCACTGCCGATCCAAGGTGGCCGGCACCTGGTAATGGAATGAACACAAGGCTTGCTTTCTTCATTAATTTTTCTTGATGTTTTGTAATTAATGTGGGTGGCGAATGAGTAGTGCTGAGTTTCGGTTATATATATTTCAGAACTATCTTATAAGCTGAATGACTGACTATTGGATTTCTTGGACAAATTCACATGTGTGGTCAGCAATTTTAATTTTCTTCCCCTTTTTTTATTATCTTAAAAACGAAACAATATATATATATATATAAACAATATATATATATGGATCTTTTTATTCTTTATAACTATAAAGCTGTAAGTAAGACTGCCAGAGTTCACAGGGTATATTTGTTTAAAACAATATTAACTCAAAGACAAAGGAGATTAAAATGAAAAAAGAAGAGTTGAGGGAATGGTGTCATGGCTTTGCTGGCAGCGAAAATGGATCTAGTTATCCATAAATACAGTTTGTTCTTTGTTGACTACTTAAGTTTCTAGATTGTCATGTATGTCCAAAAAACTTTTGCATTTCTGATTGGTTATTCCTCCAATTAGAGCTAGTTGCTTCCTTCTGCTCGGATCCAACTGAACCGTGTACAACCCATTCAGAGTACAAAACTGGGCTTGATAATACTAACGACCACTTAAGTTTTTATTAAATTTGTCAATTTATAATTTTGTCTCTCTCTTTACTAGTGGACCGCGTAAAGATAATCATGTTTTCTCACATGTGTGAAGGCTAAGAAGCGTGTATGCATGAGAAATTGAAACATCCTCGAGGGTGTCCTACAAAAAAATAAATCGGGCAGACCATGCAAGTATCTGAGGTGGTAAAATATTCTAAAGAACGCTCATCGGAGACCCGGAGATATAAAAGTTCAAGGATGTAAAGCATAGAATAACATACACAATTGAGAGCAAGTCAGACACAAGACCGCTAATTTGGGGACTCAAAGTAGCATCCGGACTAAGTCCAAGGCACTACTTTGTTTTGATGAATAACAAAACATTTAAAATAGTTAAGTTAAGCAGGTAATTAGATTTACGCACGAAGATCATGTAGCAACGTACGCAAATGGAGTTCTGATCCTATAGTTAGTTTTAGTTAGCTCATACGCCAACATAGCAACACATGCAGATTATGTGATTACATCCGCTGGGAGTGTTCAATCAATTTCTAAGCACGTTGTCCAAGTACTACGCACGCAGATTTGCAAGAGCTGATGGCAGCGAATATCAGATTTTTTTACACTCACGTAAGTGATATAATAACGCAGGTAGCTGAGATTCTTATCCACTCAGAATAAGTTGTGAAATTTCTCAAAGACAAGTAAAATGAAGACATCATCGCACATAAAAGTCCAAAGGTGTTAACTTTGAAAGTGCAATCTCTACGCACGCAAAGTTCTAAAGGCGTAAATTTTGAAGAACATAAGTTTACGCATGTTACATGAGGCTACACACATAGAAGAAGAGGAATAACAGTTGTCATGATGCTCTTCGGGATTCAAATTTGAATATTTCTGACATGCTGACATAGAAAATCAAAGGTGCAATCTTGGAAATCTACAACACGCGTTAAGCGAAGTGTCTAAGCACGCAGAGGTTGAAGCTTACGCACGTAGTAATAGATTTAAGCACGTAGAAGCCAGTCTGGGCAAGACAACAAATACCGAGGTTCAAAGAAGACACATAGAATGGGTAATAACACATGCTGAACTCTGATGGAACTAAAGACTATGCACGTAGCTAGTCTTCTATGCACATAGATTAGGTTATGTCACTAAAAATTAGAATTTACTATTTTAGTCACAACGATCATTTCAAATCCTGCAACGAATATTTTTCACATTACGGCTATAAATAGACGTCCTCGAACCTAGAGAAGGTATGAACAATTATTGAGAGAGTGTCCAAGCTTTGTTACTTTGTCATTGGACTTTCTTTATCTACTTGTTCTTGAGTTTTTGCATACCAACTGAGCTTTGTTTTTCTATTTCTGTGTTTGGGTTAGTGTGTAAGATTATTTTGTGACTAGTAATTCACTTGTAACAAGCTTTGTTGTTAAATCTTGAAGGATAGCATAGGTTTCCTTATTCTATTCCTTAAAAATAGGAGAAGTATAGGTATTTCGTGTTTAGGCCTGCAAAACAAGGTATATATGTTTCTTGTGAGCCTACAAAATAAGTGGTATAAAGGCTTCCCTCTACCGGTTAAGTGAACAATTGTTTTAGTGGATTCAAACTCTTAAGAGTGCTTGATGAGTGGACGTAGGTCAAAGAGAATGAACCTCTATAAATCTAAGCTTTTCTTTCTCGAACCCCTTCATCTCTTTACTTTATATTTAATTTATTTGTGTTTTGGATTGATCTACTGTTTTAGTTTTCTAAACATTGAAATTTTTTTCAAAAAGGCATTAAATATTTATATAAATGATTCTTAATCGGGACACCTAGCTATGGGGTTCATAGCCTTT
>CAODLS012070238.1:0-13973 GCA_948243855.1 Flueggea neowawraea
CCATGCTGGAGGCCTTACTGGTGGAGGGTACTGGTAATTGTCATCTGGTTTCGAAGGATTATTGTTCCTTTGGGAGACTGCTCCGGCACCTCCTGCTGCTTTCTCGTCTCTGGCTTTGCTGAATATTACAGTGAATCCTTCGGCAGATGCAGGATTGTTCACATCCCACTCTCCGAATTTCGGCAATGGCCGACCCTTGTCCTGCTGCAGACAAAAAACACAACATGAACACCGTTTTTAAGTTCAACTTCTTATTCTTGTAACCAAAATCTAAGTCACGCAACAATTGCACGTTAGATAACAGGTTACAGCATGATTTAAGATAACTAACCATCAAACATGATCAAAGTATTAAAAAACATTAAAAAATAGATTTACGTACCGCCGACATGATAAATTTATTGCAGGGATCTCTTAACAAGAACAAGAACAGGGAAAAGAGGGAAAACAAACCAAAGAACAGAGAAAATTTAGAAAAAAATGAACAAAGAATAATAGGATGGAAAGTTTTTGAGAAGAGGATGAGAAAGACAGAGAGAAGAAAGGCAAAGAATGAGAAAAGAAGAAAGGAGAAAGCGAGTATTAAGGCAGATTCATAAGATTTAGAGAGTAGTTAGCGGATATTAATAATAACCGGTGACTGTTACATAAGCAAGTACCTTCCGCACTTTCTAAAAACAGCAAATTTTTTGCCAAATTATTATGTCTTATCTTGTACATCAAGAATTAAAGAAAAACACAGCAATTAACCTACCTTACATCACAAGTAATCGTAAGAATTAAACAATAACTATGTTTAGCCAACTATAGTGACCATTACATCCAACCAACTTGGCTACTTTTTACTGTTTCTGTTCGTTGGATATGATCCTAAGTCCTAACAGTAACAAATCCTAACGGCAACAAATGGATTAACTGTTTCCAAACAATTTAGAAATTAAATGTTTAATTGCTGTCATTAGTGTCGATGTTTAATTTCTGTCATTAGTGTTGATGTTATAGCGGATATTAAATGTTTTTTTTGATAAATCAGATCTGTGTTATTGTTATTTATATAAACTTTTTATGTTAAATTAATGTCGAAGTAAAAACAACGCAGAGTGTTTTAGCAATACCATAAAATTTCTACTTCTATAGAAATAATAATCCATAAGTAAAATCAACTATAGTTAAACAAGCAACATGTTTTTTTGGTGAAGAACACATAAAAATGGTTAAATTAGGTAGAGGGAAATTATTGCCAACAGTTTAACAGGAAACATGACTATTTTAGCGACTAAATGTTTATTTTATTTTTTAAAATTAAAATTACAACACATTTGAAACATAACATTCTAGTTTGTTTGGAGAAGCAGGTGTGTCTAGAATTTAGTAGAATTAAATTGCAAATTTAAAGGTTAAATTTATGTGTTTTAATAAATTCAGTCTTCGGTTCTTCTAAAATATTTCAGTCGATTAGTATTTATTATATGAGTTTTACGATTATGCCTTAACAAGGCATTGTATTTAATTTAAAAATTATTTTCATATTCAAAACGCAATTCTAAAACCATCCAAATATATCCATTAATTACTAATTCTAGAACTTATCAAAATAAAAAAAAATACTAATTCTAGAACTATTTGAATAGGTTCCTAAAATCACTTCTATGGCAACCAAGGATGGAATATCTCTACCCCCAAAATATAACTTGCCAGGCTGCAGTTAGTTTACGTTCAACTTGAAAGAAATATTAAAGAAAAAATAGGAAAAACATTTTTTTGAACTATAAATAAACCAAAAAACTATAGAATTTCACTTGTTCTTGAAGATAACTACAAAATGAGAATTCACAATCCATTGCTTACTTTGACAAAATATAATTTCGCTTAGTAAGTGGAGTCCTTAAAACCCCAGTTTCTAAATAATAATTAGTTTATTTATATATGTAATTTACTTTAAATTGTACTTTATCTTGTATTGGGCGTTACTAAAGATAAAAAAAAAGAACTATATATTGGCCCCAATTATATTCGTGGGTAAAAATTAATTAAATCAAAATTATTTTTAGATATTTTAAATATAAGTCTTTTTTTGCCGAAGAAAATTTATGTCATATTGAGATTTTATACTAAATTACCAAAGAAAAGTTATTGAAGATAACTAAATTTTATCCACGTGTCAATTTCTCAAGTTTTGCAATGCTTAAGAATTAACTTTTTTTTTGTTGTAAATACTTAATAATTAACTTGGAAGTGACTGTGTTTGAAAGTTTTATCTATTGGTGATTAATGAAATTACATTTAAAAAAATTGGAAGTGAATATGTTTGGAAATAACAGATTTGCTAATTTGAAAAAATAAAATAAAATATTTTTGAAAAAATTGTCAGTATGTCTATTCATAAAGCAGACATTAATTTCATTTGTAGTTATGACAATTGTGAATACAAATTTTCTATAATAACATCCATCAAAATTATTTCAATAATAATATAAATGATCAATAGTAGAGTGAAGTTTATTAACATACAGTGAAAAAATGTATTCAATAGTTATATATATAACATGAAAATTGGTTGCCAAAAAAAAAATGTATATTAAAGATATAATCAAATACTCAAGTTTTGCCAAAAAAAACCCTTAAGTACATCACGAGTATAGGGATTCAATCAAAAAAACCCTAGCCTCCTTCTTTTCTCTAGGCTTTTCTTATACTTTATTTTGTCGTCTATTTTTCTTTAGTAAAAAATGGTAATTTTTGGCCTTTTTTTTTATCTCAAATCACCTCTTAATATATATTTTTATCATTTTTTCTTCTAAAATAAGCGTGTCTTTCACACAAATCTAGATTTTGTTTTTTTATGATTTCATCGTCTTGTTGTGGCATTTAATGTTTACCGTTTTTGTTGCGATGTTTGGTTTTTACCGTCGTTGTTGTGGAGTTTGTCTTTTTTGGGCGATTCAGGATTTCAGACAATCAATATATGCAATTCGGCAAAGTTACAAATCAAATTATGATCATCAGTATGTTGCAGATCTGAAGTCATTGGTATTTTAGTCACTATAATATCTTCAAATGTGTAGGTTTTAAGCCAATTTATTATGTTATTAACTTAGATGCCATGAATTTTTTTACTGCTTTATCCGATATGATTTTTAACGGAATTGAGTCTATATTTCTATTGATGTATTGTCAATTTAAATAAATAAAATTATATTTTATTATAAAAAAAAGTATGGAGGTTCAATCTAATTAATTTGGCATTCTAGTAGATTAGTCTTTTTCTTAAATGTAAAATTGTACTTTAGATTGACCATCTTTGAAACTCAAAATTAAGGTGCAAATAAAAACGAGCTCGCATGAGAGAGAGTCTGAGTTAGAAACAATAAAAGCTTATTTTTTTGATTTGAACAATAAGAGTCTGTTGCCATAAATGAGTTCTACAAAATTTTTGATATTCATTTGCAATTTCAAGGTTTCTTCTTCGAAGTGGGTAAAATATTATTTGTATAGAATTTAGAATTAAATTTTATTAGAGATTTTTAAACTGTAGATAGTTTAGGCCCAGTTAATTGGGCTTAAATCAGAAGAAGGCCCATGATCATCGACCATGGTTGGCACACGTTTAAAGAACCACCGGCAACGAAAGCGGCTCCCAAAATGTCTGCTCCATGACCAATCCACGTCAGCATCCTTGAACGAACGACTCAAAATCCGCCACGTCAGATATTCAGTTGCAAAATCCAGCCAATCCACGGCACCGCCAACCCCTATGGCCCACATTTTCTCTACGTAGACCAAAAACTCATCTCCAATCCCCAATTTACCCTCATATATATTTCTCATTTCCCACAAAACCAGTCTTCCATTTCCAACACCACCACCAACCTCTCTCTCAACGATGGCAACAGCTTTACTGAAACGCAGCGTTTCGCTCGCGAGGGTTTCGACCTCCTCCGCAACATTCCGTCTGGCCCAGGCGCGTGCACACGCGTCGGAGACCGAAGCACAGCAGGTCAAACCGACGGCGAGTGGCTATCAGATGGAACCCTGATAGTCCCTCAAAGCCCGTGCTCCAGGACTACACAATAGTCCTCAAGGAGTGCGGGCCCAACCCTAACGTTCCGGCGATCTTGCCGGGAAGGTATTTGTGGTTCCTGCGCTATGAACATCGACGGCTGTAATGGGCTGGCTTGCCTCACTAAGATCCCATCTGGGCCGTCCACGATGATCAATCCGTTGCCGCATATGTATGTGGTGGACATGACGAATTTTTAAAACCAGTATAGGAGTATAGAGCCGTGGTTGAAGAGGAAGAGTGAGCCACCGGTGAAGGGGAAGGAGATTCCGCAGAGCAAGAAGGACAGGACCAAGCTTGATGGGATGTATGAGTGTATATTGTGTGCCTGTTGTACTACTTCTTGCCCCAGTTATTGGTGGAATCCCGAGTTCTATTTGGGCCAGCTGCGTTGCTCCATGCTAACAGGTAATGATGATGATGGTCAAGTTTTTATCTCTTTTTTTATTATTTTAATTTGTGGGTTTTGTTTGCTTTGTGTTTTTTGTTGATGGGTTTTTCTTTGGTTTGTATTTTCTGATTAATTTTGAAGTATGCGCATTCTTGAGGTTGGTTTTGGGGGGATAGGAGATGTAAGAATGCGGTGTCCTATTTAGATTCTGCCGCTTTCGTCATGATATAAGCTGGTGATGAAGTTTTGGTTTTTGCTAGGGTGTTTACTTGGTTGCTTCGATTGTTTCTGTTAAATTTTGATGTAGAGTTGTTAGGGATAAAAGTTGCACAGAAATGGAGTACGGTGTTGTTCTATGGTGGGATTAACTGTTGCCTTAGTCATCATCAGTTGCTTTATGATTTAATTGGATTCGTACCTTGCTGCTTGTTTAGTCATTGTTAGCTCCCAATAAATGGGGACTGCTTCATATTGGTCTGAAATATGTGGGTTGTCAAATGAACAGAACTCATAGGTATTTAGGGTTTGGAATTATTGATTAGCTAATTTCGCGTTTGGTCTGTCGTTGTGTACTAAGTTTAGATATCATGTTTCAATGAGCTTTGGTGGCTACAATTTTTTTATTGGTAAGTTATGAATATTGAAAGAGCTTACTCAGATTTTTCATTTCTGAAAATGCTCCAAGCCGCCAACATTTAAACTTTCCTCTGTCTGAACGGCAAGACAAGATACTTCCCAATCTTTACATATTCTTATCCATAATTATATTATTTTGTGCAACCGATAAAATTTCAATGCTTTAGTTGTTACTTAGCTACTTTGGTTGTGAAGCTCTGTTAGTGTTTATTCAAGAGGAATTTTGTCAGGGAGAACCCTCTATGTAGTCTATTCCGTAGAATCAAGAAAAGCACTAATTCCTCTTGTGATATTGCTCATTCATATGTGCAGGTGGATCATGGACAGCCGTGATGAATTTACAAAGGAGCGACTGGGTGCAGTAAACCATGAGTTTAAGCTGTACCGCTGCCATACCATTTTGAACTGTGCTCGCGCCTGTCCCAAGGGTTTGAACCCCAGAAAGCATTATCCAGAATATCAAGAAGCTTGTGCAGTCACCTTCTGTTTAAATTGCTAGATTGGAGAAGTGCAATTATCACCAGAGCAATTTTTTTTTAGATATTTTCTGCAGACCCGTCAAATTTGATGATGAATTACAATAATATGCTGCACCGAATGTATTGACCATCCCTGCTGTATTTACATAAAGTATTGATGTGTATTGTCTTTATGAATAACTAGTGTTCATTGAGATTTTGGATCTGTGTAAGTTATCTACAAGCTCTATGTGGGATTTTTCTTCTCCAAGTTCTCTTAATTTCTTGGAGAGTTTCAGTTTGATGTGATCGGTGACTGGTCAAAATTGCCAATGTTGGGAATTGAATGCTTTCTAGATGAACAGTCAAATTCGACAAACAGTTGCCAGCATTCGGTGACATTTTGCTTTGAAATCTATTTACCTCTGCTATTACTCTGTTCTGGGGCAGTTAGTGATACACAATTATTGTACTTGAATGTATGAGTTATTCATTGTTATTGAACAATTGGGATGCTTGAATGTTGAAGATCGTGTTTCGAATTGTGATTAGATGCAACATGCCAAATTTGTAAAAGGTATATATGTACATACGGTGATACATTGTAATAATGTCTTTCTGCATTTTCACCTTTCTGAAGGCAAATAAGCAAATCATATGGATGTCAAGATTTTTATGCCTATTTGGGTCGGTACAATGGACCAACCAGAGATTATACAAGGATGAAACCCTGGTATAGGCTCCTAGAGTTATTTTGATGCATGAAACCCTACAAATTGGCTAACCCGGTGATGAAATTTCATAAAGAATTACCATTACAGATCATATTGCTGCTTCAATGAAGCTGTCAGGATTAGCTTCGATATTGATCTTGGTGATACTCAATATAATAATTGATCTTGATTATTCTCGGCTCCTATGGAGTTGTTATGATTCATGGACCCTTATAAATTGGCTTCCTATTACTTAGGAAAAACACGACTGCAGTGAAATCTTCTGCTCATCATATCACCGCCACAATGAAGCTGTCAGGATTAGTTTGGATGATGATCACGGTGATCTTTCTCAGGATGGACGCCATCGTGGAAGCAAGAAAAGGCCTTCCGTTTGTCATAAACCCTAATGACCAAGTGCCACCACCACCTTATGTAGTTGTAAGAAGTAATATAATTCGAACTTTGCCATAAAAACTAACAATCCTTTACCGTTGGAGCTGACTCTAGTACTAATAAGCATTTTGAACTTTGTCACCTTGACATTCTAATTGAAACAGGCTAATGAATCTGGATTGTAGTCACTGATATGAACTTGGTTCTTTTGTAGGATGCGACAATTATTGTTTTTTCACAGCTTGTTGTAACTGCAATATCGAGGTTAACCCGCCTGAATGTGTGCAATGCTGCGCAGAATAAGGCCTTTCAGTTGTTAATTTCCACTTGAATGAGTCTAGGGTTCTTCAGAAATTAATGTCAGGGAATCTAAGACTACTTAATTTTCGTGTTTTAATAAAGTGAGAGAATGTGTGATTATTGTCTTTGGATGTTGGATATGAATATGTTGCTTCACATTTATCAAGCGGTCTCTCTCCATTATTTGCAATTTTGTGATGCGGTTTATATAGATTGTTGATCCTCCAACTTTAGATATGTTGAATAGCGCATCTTGAATTTGTGAACAAATAAAACGAATCAATCAACTCATTCAACACAAATTTCTGATTATACATCATTTTTCTCCCATCAGAAAATCCATTATCTTCAATGAGTTTTAAAATGATGAAACACAAAGAACAATCTTCGAGTAATGACCATATATCCCACTTCAAAACTTCTTCAATCTCTGATTATAATCCAAGGTAGTTGCCCCTTAAGTTTATTAGTTTGCTTGTTAGGTGGTGAGCTTATTTCTAATTTTTCATGCATTCCACAACTCAACTTGTTAACCTCATTAGATTACCAGCATCATGCTTGCTGGTTGCCGGATCACATATATAATCATTATATTACCCTTATTTAAGGAACCACTTAGCAGACCCAACAAAGATTATATCGTTTCACTGACACGGTAATGGAATGATCAGATAATATAATGGGAGACACACATGTTAGAAATATTTGGAGCTCTTTGTGTAATTTCATAAGAGTTAGGTCTCTCATCCCCTAAACTCCCAACTAGAACTATTTAAACCTTGTTAATCACAAAACTTAGTCCATCTCAACAACTAATCTTCTTCTGCTGATCATATTTTCCACCAATCATTGGAATTGGCACGATGAAGCTGTCAGGATTAGCTTGGATGATTAGTTTCATGATATTCCTGGGAGTGAGTGTTGCCCAAGCAGGGACTCGCCGTTCATTCTTCAGAAACACTCAAGACCTGGACTTACCACCAACTTTTGTAACCATAACAGGTAATGCAATTGAAACTTTATGGCTTCTTGACTGTTACATGTTTGTTTATGAATATGCACAAAAAGATACATTAACTATGAAAACTTATATCGACTTTATTCAATTGTAGGGTGCAGCAATGACTGTGACACGGCATGTTGCAACTGTGACATTGAGACTGTGCCACCATTATGCGTGCAGTGTTGCAAAGAATATCCATAATTCTGTGGAACTTTTTCTTGTTCTGTAAAATGAACTTTCATTCAACATAGATAACAAATACATAGGGGACTAACAGTCACTGGAGCTTGTGCAATCCTGTGTGTAATCACTATACTAACTACAAATTACATGATATCTCCGCAAAAAATTTTATTCTATCAGAAGAATTTAGGAATGAAAGTGCTACAAATTTTGCTCCAAAGGAAAATCACAAAACGTGAGTTGCACGAATTCAGTAAACACGAAGCGAAAATGTAGTGACTAAACCTTCATTCTCGAATATAATTCTACACCTCTCGACACGAGCTGGGTGCACTTTGAGATTTGATTTCAATTATTATATAATTGTCATCATGGCAACCAAAAAAATTCTGAATGAATTGATTGCTGCATCTGATACACTTTTGTAATCTATAATTCGAGGATAAATAATACACAGCTAAGATTTGGAAAGACCAAGGAAGACTGCAGCAGATGAGATTTGTACCTTCAGGTCAGCAATATCCACATCATGACCACCTTCAACTAAACCCCACCTGTCAACCTGCATAACAAGGACCTCAACATCAGAATTAAGAAATCACATAAAACCCACGCATTTCTGTAGCCAAAATTTACTTGCATTTGTCTGGCTAGATAGGTTTAAATTTAATGCATGTGCTGATTGAGAGAGGTGAACGAGAACCTGCAGATCTTCTTCAAGGCGAATCAACTCAATCGCTTCCTCAATACCTAATTTCCCACGGAAAATTGCAACAGCAATTACTAAAGAGTGAGCTGCAGCTGCGATTGCATCGATTGCAGCCAATTCACAGTTGTCTGTCTTTTTTAGAAGGCCTTCTATTGCCTTCACCAGACCTTCCTCTTGTTTGCCACCAAAAAAACTAGAGTGCACAACAGGCTTGAAGCCAAATTCCGATTTCACCCAGTCAAGTAGGGGATCAATTTTCTCCACCTGTCGTTCTGAAGAGACAGTGATTAGATGTTAAACAATCATCCAGTCTGAACAATGATTGTATTGAAGTGTTATTTGCAACAAATCAAAGCATGCATTGCAGAGCTCTTGTGATGCAAAAAACATATGATGATTCAAAAATTGAATAAAACCCTTTCCCAGCAGTGAAAAACATACCGTAGACATCACATGTGAGGTTATTATCCTCTGGAGCACGACAGAAAACCAAATCTTGATTAAACTTCTTCATCAAGTGTTCAATGACCTTTGGCCTTGTGAGAGGGAATCTCTCCAATGCAGTACATCCAAGTTTCATTAGAGGCATGGTGAAAGGCCTGATCCCATCTGTTTGCTACAACATCAAAATTTCATCACACTCTTCCACTTACATGACCGCATGAATACATGGACCGAAAATCAGTTTAAAAAAGAAGTAAGTTTCATCCCATAATCTCATTTCGGTTGCTACCATTTACTCAAATATCCAAATCAAAGGATACAAATTGACATTTGAGTTCCTTTATCCATATGAACATCCAAATCGAAAGCAACACATTCAATACTCAAAATTTATACTTTATGAACAATATCAAAATAAAAATCAAAAACAGCAAAACCTAGTTTCACACAACTTCAAGCTCAACACACCCAATTCAGCTACCAAAATACAATAACACCCAGAAATCACACAATCAAAACAAAACAATAATTGAAAACAAAGATCAGAATAATTATAAAGCATCTAAATATTCTATTTCAAATTCAACTATAAAAACAGAAAACTATGATCAAATAAAATTACACCAATTTCAGCAACACCCATTTCAGCCACCACAAATAACAGTCAAACTTAAGAAAAGAAACACACCTGGTAGTCCCATTCAGCAGCAATGGCCTGAGCAAGAGCCAAAGTTGGCAACTTTAAAGGTCTTTTAGAAGGAGTCTTAAGCGTCCTATAATCGAGCATCACTGTCCACCCATTCCCATCATCAGCCTCTCTAGTACTCACTTGTTTATAAAACCTCTTACCCACCATAGACCCAGTCATAAACGACATCGGCATCGTCACTGAGGAAGCCTCTCGACTTGAATTGGAACTCCCTGGTGACTTCACGTATATGTTGTCATTTACGCTAGTGCCGTCGAGGGTGAAGGTGGAGGAAGAAGATGGGTTTTCCGATTGGTGAGAGGCGGTGGCGGCGGAGGAGAGGCGGTGGCGGCGGAGGAGAAGCGGAGGTGGGCGAGGGATGATGAGAGGGGAGTGAGGAGTCTGTTGGTTTTAATCGAGTTAAGGGTTTTGGATAGTAGAGAAATTGCCATCTCCTGGAGTTTCTGAGATCTTTGAGTTAAGAGATTTGGAAATGAGGTTTTGACATAGAGGAAGAAAGGAGGTGAATTGTATTGGGTTTACGCTAGGTTTTTCCCTTTTTTTTTTCCTTTTGCTGTTTTTAAATGCAAAAAAAAATTGAAAAGTACCTTGACATTAAAAAAACAATTTATTTAACACACAATTGGATTGAAAAGGATGTGTTAATTAATAAATTGCTCTACTGAAGTATTTATATCAATATATATTGCTAGATGTAATGTGAAATATTGGTGATTTGCCAAACAAATTATTGCATAGAATAATTATCCATTTGATCTTACATAACATTTTCTCTTTTTATGATGGAACCTCTGTCCTTAAATATATTGTTTTTTTATTTATATCTAAAGAGTAAGTAATTTTTTCTGAATAGCAAAATTCTTTTTATTAAATTTCTTTATATAGAACACGAACTCTAAAAAATTATATGTAAAAAAAAGAGTTTGTATCACTTCACTTTTTTTTATAGTTAAAATTTATGGTGTTTGTATCTTTTTCTTGCCCAACCTACTGGTTTTAATAACTTGGAAGATGACAAATACTGTTTTCCCAATGAGTATAATTGGAAAACTCATTTATTTATTGTGTGTGACCATACAACCATCCCAATGTATTGATATTTTTAGATTAAAGATTTTGATAAAATGACATCAATGCTGACCTCTTCTCCACTCTCTTTTCCCAAAACTACTCCAAAAAACACTCTTTTCTGTTTATCTTTGTGAGATTATTTAGTTTTTCTTTTGATTGAGTTGTTTAATTGGAAACAGATCAATTGATAAATATAACCTAGTCTGGTTATAATATTATTTATAATCTTATTGTACTTATATGTATTTAATTTCACTAATAAATTTTCCTGACATTGCTTGTCAATTTAGAAAAAAATTAAGCCTAAACCTAGTCTGATTAGGATATGTGAGGGAAACTGGCAATTGAAGATAACACGGAATAAAAAGCAATTACACAAGAACACAAGATTTACGTGGTTCGATCAATAACCAATCTACATTCACGGGCAAAACACAAATAATTCTACTATTCAGAATAAAAAACAAGCACAATAGCTTACAACGACGTTCAAAAGTTATTCAAGACGTTTTCAAGCCCCCCTTATATTGTTAACAAATAATACAAGTCAAAACTAATTAGGAAAACCCTAGTTGAAACCCTAAATCCTGTCAGAATTAGTTACACGGTCAGTGAAAGGAAGACACGAACAAAAATCCTTGACACACGGCCATGCCTTCGTGTCCGTGTAGCTCCAAAAAACCCGTCAAGTCAATACACGGGCACGAACACGGCCGTGACCAAGGTCGTGTCCACCCAGTTCTTGTCTCTTCCGGCTCCAGTGCATTACACGGTCAATTTCACGTCTGTATATCTCCCTGTGTCCGTCCAACAATTCTTTTTCCTTCACACATCCGTCCTTCTTTGGCTTGTATCACTTGTTATAAGGTTTTGGCTTCAATCTTGATCAAGAAATCCACTCTAATCTTAACAGAATATGTGCTAATATGGCTAATCAAATTATTATTATTATAAAATTGAATGGAATTCTAATTAGATTAGGAATCCACGTAGCTCCTCTGTAAATAAGAGAGTTAGGTCAAAACTTTTGAGAAGTAATAGTAAAATTCAGAGCGAGCTTGCGGTTAGTACTTTGCTCTGTTTTACTCTCTTTTGTAACTCAATTTAATTTGGCGGGATTTATAACTCAATTCAACCTTGGACTGTTTAGTTGATTGATCACATTCAGAAGTAATGTTTTGTCGTGTCAGACACTAACCCATTCACAGATCCTGTTCTTGCACGTTAGAAAGATAAGGTGGTTAGTTAAGGGCTCCTCTCACTCTCCATCTCCGGCAAAGTTGAGAGTCACACGTACAGAGAGATCATGGCAAAATGGAACTCAGTACCACTAGAAATCACGTATGAAACTTTTGGTTGGATCGCTTTCGTTGCATGGTCAATCACCTTCTACCCTCAAGTCATCTTGAATTTCCGCCGCAAAAGGTTTCAGCATTTTGCTTTTCTTTGATGGGTTGGTCCTGTTTTTTGTAATTGTTGTTGTTGTGATAATGATGTGTTTGTCTATTTCACAGCGTTGTGGATTGAACTTCGATTTCGTGTTGCTGAATTTGACAAAGCACTCCTCCTACTTGGTTAACAATGCTTCTCTTTACTTCAGCTCTGCTATTTAAAATCAGTACCATCAGAAGTATGGTCAAAAACAGGTCTGTGCCTTTTTTCTTCAATCTTTTACCTATAAATTTCAATTTTTCGCGTAAAGTTGCCTTTCTCAGTGTTGATTAGTGTGTTTTCTTCCATTTTGTTTTCGGGGGTTCTCTTTGTTCTTTTAGTTAGTTGATTCTAGATAGTTGATTATTTGGTCTTATCACTAAATCAGAAATACTTTGAATATGTAGTTATGGTTTAAATGAAAGACTGAACCTTTACGGCTTGAATGAGATCAGTTATTGATCTTATCATTGAACCAGAAACATTTTGTGTGTACAATTATGGATTAAACAAAGATTGAACCTTTGTGGCCTGAATGAGATGGGTTATTTATAATCGTATGTAATTGTTTTCATTGGGTAATTTGTACTTACTTACCTGGTTTTTTCTAAATTTTCTTTTTCTCTAGATGATACCTGTGGCTGCAAACGATGTCGCCTTTTCAATACATGCTGTGTTGGTAACAGCGATTATACTGGTTCAAATTGCAATATATGAGGTAAGTTGCTTGCTCTTCCTTAATGGGTAATAATTTCTTCGAATTTGTTAGATGCAGTGATGTTGTATTAATGCTTCCATTTTGAACAGCGTGGAAATCAGAAGATATCCAAGATTGCTGTTGCAATTGGATGCATTGTATGGCTTGCTGCTGCAATTTGTTTCTTCATAGCTTTGCCTAAACATTCTTGGCTCTGGCTCATCTCTGTCTTCAAGTAAGTTCAAGCATTTTCTCTGGTGAAATTTTTTTCTATGAACAAAACTGCAAGTTCTGGATTTTTATGGCAGATCACAAGTTCTGTTGAAATTGGAGTGAATTTCTTGATCAAAATTGAAGTCAAAAGCTTATAGGAAGTGATACAAGTCAAAGAAGGACGGATTTGTGAAGGAAAAAGATTTGTTGGACGGACACGGGGAGATTCACGGGTGTGAGATTGACCGTGTAATGCATTGGAGCCAGAAGAGATGAGAACTGGGCGGACACGGCCTTGGCCACGACCGTGTCTGTGCCCGTGTCTTGTTTGGTCGAGCCGTCTAGAGCTACACGAACACGTGGAAATGACCGTGTCTCGAAGAGTCGTGCCCTTGTCTTTGCTTCCTTGACCGTGTAACCAAATATGACGGGATTTAGGGTTTCAATTAGGGTTTTCTTAATTAGTTTTGACTTGTATTACTTGTTAATTATATAAGGGGGGCTTGAGAATGTTTTGGGTAACCTTTGAACGTCGTTGTAAGCTATTGTGCTTGTTTTT
>CAODLS012070635.1:0-22003 GCA_948243855.1 Flueggea neowawraea
CAAAGACAAGCTTTCGATTGTATGGGGATTTCAAGTGCTGAAGCAGCTTTTGAATCTCAGGTACCATTTTTTGGGAAAACGTGTTGGGCAAATCCTTGATTTAGTTATTGAATTGAAAGCTCTTGAGATGGAAGCCATGTGCAGAAGCTTGAAAATGCAATGGTGATTAGCATCTGATAATTAGAGTTTTGTGCTGCTATCTATATTCAAGGAATTTCATGGCGGTTCTCGGCAGAGTTAGAAAATGGAAATAGGGGAAAGGATAGATGAGAATGGAAAGAAAACAAAGTCGAAGAGAAGAAATGTGGTTAGTTATTGTTTTTGAATTGCTGATTGATAACAAAACCCCCCTCCCCCCCATTTTTTTTTAAATCTACCGTAGAATTCTTTCTGTTCTTTCCGTTCATTATGCGTTACTTGTCTGGCGTGACCTGGTGGATAGTTGTGGAATTGTATCCACACAATTCCTGAGTGGCTAAATCTAATCTAATACCTAATAATATGTAATTCTGAGAAGAGGGACATACAAAAGGTCACTAGGGTAGTCAACTTTTCTGAATTTTTAGTGTTTTCTCATTTTTAGTTGTATTTTTAATTGATTAATGACATTAAATTTATTAATAATTATAATTAGCAGTGAAGTAAGAATAGCTCAAAAGTCGTCAATCAATATATAATAACTACTTAATTAAGAAGAGACAAAAATGAGAAGTTGAGAAGATTTTATTTTATGTATAAAAAAGGATTCAGCTGACAAACTAAACCGAAGTCGAGTCTGATGGATTTTGTCATGGTTGATGTTTACGAGATTCTGCGTCGTCAACACATCTAATGAGTTTCAAGTCTCCCAAGAGTTGTAGGATCATTTTGTGTTTGGCCATTGACGACGGCAATGTTTTCTCTCCCATTAGTGCTCTTTTCTTTATCAATTTTATCCCCATACCTTTCTCTTCTTGCATGGAAGCAAATTCATTACATCAACGGATCTTTATACATCTCTTCCTCCAACCCCATTAATATAATTGTGAGGTACGGTGGAGGATTCATGCCTCTGATCATCACATGGCCAAGCAACTTTCTCCAACATCTGATCATTCTATAAAGAAGAAAGAGAGAATCATATCGTCTTCCAATTTAAAATTAGTGAAAATTATATGATGTCTTTTTATGCGCTAATTACTAAATATTATATTTTATACAAATTTAATTCTATAATTTCAGTATACTAAAAATAATTATTACAAATTATTCGCTAAAGCAGCGAGTTTACAATCTAAGGAGAGTATCCTCAAACTCGACGACCTAAATAAGGAGTAATATCTCTTCAACTAGACGGTGAGTGGCTACTTTCGTAAACCATTTAATAAACTGAATATAACATTCTTTGGAATAGATTATAAAGATTGACAACCTTACACAAGTTAGCCAAAAGAATAGGTAAAAAATTAGTTTTAAACAACTTTTTTAATTTTTAATTTTTATTTTTAGCAAATTTTCAAAAAAAATTCTAGGCTAAATAAGCCCTGCCTTGCCCATTTCTGAGTGTCATAAACGCAATGACCCTGATGAAGAATGACGACACCTTAAACGTCACTTGATAAAATAACGAAGACTCCGACACCTGCGACAAATAAAAAACTGATATGAAGCAAAACCAGTATCCCAAAAACGAATGCAGACTAAAGGCGCCTTGCATTGGATTCCTGAAAATGTTCCATTGAGAATTAGTGCCTCAATTTTTAGCTATCTTGCAAACTGTTTTAACGCAGCCACGGCTTTAACTCAAATAGTTCAAATTCAATATTTATTCCTATTAAGAATTGAACTTACAATCTTTTGATACTGTAGCTAACTTTAATACTAATGGGTTACAAGTACATTCTTATTTCTCTAAAGAGCATATCACGAGTGGGCAGATTATTCAACTCCTTGCATACCAAAACTATCTTTTTGGGGAACTGCCCGTCGGAATGGCTGAGCTCAAACAACTGAAGAACATTACATTGTTTGACAACAACTTCCATGGAGAAATACCGGAAAGTCTTGGAGTCAACAGCAATTTATTGGTGGTAGATTTCACAAATAATAATTTCGCTGGAATAATTCCTCCAAATATATGTTCTGGAAAGCAGTTGATGATTCTGAACATTGGTGGTAATCAACTTCATGGAAGCATTCCTGCCGATGTAGGAGCCTGGTCAAGTCTTCGGAGATTGATCCTTTGCGACAACAACCTAACCGGAATGCTTTCAGAATTCACAGAAGACGCTAATCTTGACCACATGGATATCAGCAAAAACAGTATTGCCAGACCTATTCCATCCGGCCTAGCAATCTGTTCTAATTTCACTTCAACTGACATTTCCAGCAACAACCTGTCAGGAAGTCTGAAAGTTGTTGGCAAAATCTCTACACTGGTTCAGATCAATGTTTCAGATAATCACTTCACAGGTGCAATACCAAAAACATTGATGAAATTCCTTAAATACTATCCAAGAATTCCCGGACGTAAGTACGAAAAATTACATTAAAAACAGTTTAAAATATAAACAATAATTGACTAAAATTACGGAAGAAAAACAGCAATTAACAGTTACAAGATGTTTAATAAACATGAAATTAACATTTAACAACAAATCAATTCAACAAGAAAACAAAACCAGGGCATTCTTTAGCATAATTCAAGTTACTCAACAATACAAATTCCAATTAAATTGAATTTAAACTTATTAACCTAACAGTCCAAAAACCCTAATTTAATAAATATCAAAAGAAAAAGAAATAATAAGACAAGATAAGAGTTGAAGACTCACTTACCGGACGGTCGGAGTCGGGTGGCGAGAACTGTAGTCTGGAGTGGAGGCGTCGATCGGTCAAGGCGAGTAAGTAGAGAAGAGAGAGTGGACAAAAAATTGAGAAAGAAAGAAAGGGTCTGTTAAGTGCTGCGTTTTATTTTTTTAGTCCTCAGCGAATTAAAAAAAAAAAGGCGAAATGATGTTGTTTCGTCCTGATTTTTTTAAAATGAATGAAATGCCGTTGTTCAATCCTGTGCCTTTCTTCCCCAGCTAACCTCCTCTGTTTTCTTTGAAGTTACAGAGCATGTGGGGGGTGGCGGTCGGTCAGTCTAAATGGGGGCGGTCCAGCCAGAGGCGGGGTATAATAGGGGTACCAACGGCGGCCGGTTGGGTCGGCCGACCCCACCTGGATCCGCCGTTAGCTCAGACGCAATGTTTCCTATCAGAGGTTTATTGTAGCTTACGCATCCCTCCATTTAAAAAAAAGGGTTGTTCAAAGCATAATAGTCTGAAGAATACCAGAAATACACATTCAGCAAACAAAAAGATCAAAAGCTTTGATACCTGCATATAGTATTAAAAAACAGCAGAGTTTTCACTTTTGAAAAAACATTCCACTGCGGTGCGGGTGTAGTTTTTTTTTTGACAATCCACTGCGGGTGTAGTTGTTGGGTAGGTCCAATAGGAAAATTATTCGTTTGAAATAATATCTTTTTTTTTTTCAAAGATAAAGATTAGTTTAAAATTAATTTAACAATTATTAAAATAAAGAAAAAAATAACTTTTTAATATATTATTTCTTTTGATTTCAAAAAAAAATTATTTCTTTTATAACCGTCATATTAATTTAAAATTAATCTTCACGTATAGATTTAAAAGGACCATAGCATATGCATCACTGATATTAATTTATCATAACTTTTGAAAATATGGGAATTAAAGCATGTACAACAATACTCTTTAACATCCTCATTAAAGTATTATATTTCATCTTAATTTTTATCTTAATTTTTGAATCAACTTTAACAACGCTTATAATCCAACTTTTTTACTCAATATTTAGTAATAAATTAACTATTTTTTTGAGTGCTACAGTTCCTCAATAAAAATAAAAATTACTATTAACTCTTTAATACTTTCTATCTAATTCATCAATAAAATATTTATTTTTTAATATACAAGTTTCAAGATAAGTTAATAAATAAATAAGAATAAAATAATATATTGTAAGGAGTATTGAAAAGGAATCTGTTGGACATATCTTATACTCTTATACGTGCGATGAGGATTGGTAACTATAGTGGGATGAGAATTATTTTGTTCAAAATGGTAGTAGTATATTAAGCCTTTGTTTGTTTTATGAGAATTGGATAGAAAAGAAGAGAAAATAAATGTGATTTCTTCTGTTTCTTTTGTTTGGACAACAATTAGAGGAAGTAAAAGAGGAGAAAGGAAATGAATTGAATGAGAATCATTTCTCACCATCCATCACTTTCACTTCTCACCATTTTTTTAGAGAAAAGAGGGAAAATGAGCAGGGGTGGACCTAAGGGGGTCCGGCATGGTCCCGTGATCTCTTAATATATAATGCATAAATTAGGTTTATTTATAGTTTATTTATGATTTATTTATAATTTATTCATAGTTTATTTAAGTGTATTATATACATTTACAATATTATATGCGAAATTGACATATTATATATAACATATGGTTTCTACCAACTATAAAATACCACTTTATTTGTCGTTGGGCTCTCGTTTGAATTTTATTTTGTGTCCGCCACTGGAAATGAGAGACTAGAGGCGTTTTTTTATTTGATTTCCTCATTTCCCACCATTCATCACTTTCTTTTCTATTCTATTCTGTTGTTTTAACACCATACAGACCAAACAACATGAAAGAAATCGTATTTCTATTGTTTTTTTTTATTTCATTCCCTCATTTATTTATTTTTTCCATGCATTAGTAAGTATCCAAACAAAGGCTCAATTGTGGGATGTATGACTGTATATTTAACATATTGTAGTTTTGGCTTGAGTGCTCTCTTTCATTTTCCGTCTGAAGATTTTCTTTCCTTTTTTTACATTTTCTTGCTTATGACCCAATAGGGATTTTTTTATAGATTGTTTTATTTGCTTTGATCAAAAAATAAATTTTCGATTTTTTTAGTATCGAAAACGATTTTAACACCAATTAACTGCAAACATTAATATAATATTAAAGTCTTTGATATACACCGCGTCTTACGCGGGCCACGCAGTAGTTGACATCTAAGAGCAGCACAAAGTCCTTGACCATGCACTGTGATTTGTGACTGAAGGAATTTTGGAAAACTAAAATGTGGTTGATTAATGACAAATTCTACATCAGGGACTTTTCAATGAAAGTAATATACAATCTATGTTTTGAGTTTGTTGATGATTTGACATGAAACTAAACAAATATTTAGAAAAGGAAGTTGTAGCCGTTGTTTTAAGGCTTTTATGGAACCTAAGTTGAAACAATAGTGAGAACAAGAAATTTCCAGTAAACAACTACCTCAAATTTTTGTCAATCGTAAGACTTGCCTTTGACTCTGAATTTGATGGAGAGTGTATTTGTTTGAAGCATATTAAATATATTGTATTATTCAATTTAGCATATTGCACTATTTATGTACTTTTGTTTAAGTAGTATATTGAGTTAGTATATTAACAAAAACACAAAAAAAAATCTACAATTTTCTAAAAATAATTTTGTTTTATACAACCATCTTATTTTTGTTCATTCTATCCCAATTTTATAGAAAATAATTAATTTGCACAGTAATTAAAAAATGTATTTTTAGTAGTTATATCATTAAATGTTTTATTTTTTTCCACTTATTCCGTTATAGTATTCCAAGAATAATACCTAGCAATTAATATCCATCAAACTCAACAATTAAAATTAGTTAAGAGCAATATGTTTCTTTGCTAATAATTAGTGAAATAAAGAAAAAATATACCTATATTTTGAAACTCTCAAAATATAAAAAGTGTCCATAATATTAGGATGAATGAAGTATTTTTTTAATTTAATTGAAAAGGGGGCACCGATGACTAATTCATAATCTATAGTAATATTAAATTGATAAATTAGAAAATGCTAAAATGCAATTACAGCGATAATGAAAATTTTAATAGAAAAGAAACAAATTAGCTGTCCAAGAGAAATTTGAGTTAACTGTTATCATTTAAAAATAAAAAATATATTTACAGGGGAAAAATTAGAAATTTTACAATAATTCAATCTACCTCAACCTACCAAATCTACTGTAATCTACTAAAATACAATTAATTTCCGCAATCTTCTAAGTCAGCTTATTTCAACCAAACACACTAAGAGACAAAAAAGAGAATTAAAGAAATTAAAACACGAAAAATGTGCACTTTCTTAATATAAACAAGATTAAGTTAAAGTGACTAGTTTAGCTACTTAATTTGTAGATAATTAACCTTGTATCAACATTAAAAAGTTGCCAATTATCATTTGTAGCTGTTGAAAGCGCCATGAAAGACGACATTGGAAGAAGATTGGTTGTGACTTTCATCCTCCACTATTTTCCACTGTTTTACATTTCATATACTTTCTTTCAAAGACGAATGAGAGTGACATAGCGAAGCATCTCTAACCTCACTTTCCTCTCCCTCCCACCGATCTCCTACCCTAAAATATTGAATAACCTAGCTGCTTGGTTTTTGAATGTTTTCGAAGAAACCCAAAACTTTCCTTAGTTAGTTGATAACAATATATAATTGGAAAAATATATTTTAGTACCAACTAACGAATTGTGATAAATTTCTCCACTTGAGTGTTTGACAGGGAAAAGAAAAAAAAATGATGGTAGAGTTCACACCAGGGATTTGAGCTTCAACTTTTGAATAGCTCAAGTTTTCAAGTTCCAAAGTTGAAGCAATTCTGTAATTATTTGCTTTTCATTTTAGCAATTTAATGGACTATTTAGATTAGTATTTGACATTGGAAGCTATCAAGAATAACCTGCCTATACTATATTTAGTCTGGAATTCTTGGTGATAATGTTATGTGTATTTCTATTTTCAGGAGGTTCTTAAATTTCCACTATTTGAGGTGTTTTAAGCACATCTAAGGTTATGACAGAAAAACCTACAGAGAAAAATTAATACGAAATTATAGAAATAAATTCTAGAAGTTATACATTTAGCAAAAAGCACATACACTAAAACTTTTGATGGATATCATAAGGAAAACGAATTTTTACACCAGTTCGTGAATATTTAAATGCATCAATTATTTTTAATTTATTTTGATAAATAAGAACATACCTGAAAGAGAGATTGAGAATATAAAAATTCTCAAAAGATTAGATTTTTGTTAAGGATCTCAAAAATTAATAAGACAACCTGAAAACAACTTGGGAAGTTATATATGAGAATTGAGGAAGACCATGTGAGACCCACGACATGTATGAATCTGAACCCTCTCAGAAGCCTCGTCAAAGCGTTCACACCCACCACCCTTGCCACCTCTATAAATAAACCGCAAAAAGTCATTTATTCTACACTCTCTTCTCTCCTTCTCTTTCTCTGCACAATTTCATCATTCTCTCTCTCAAGGTTCCACCTTTCAGCTCTCTCTCGATCTCTCTCTAGAGACCAGTTAGGGGAGTGTTTCTGTGCTTCTTCTGCAAACCCAGTATTTATTTTAGTTGCCCTGTTTGAGTTTCTTGAAAAAGTATGGAACTTTCATTGATTAACAAGCATTGGTTACTGTTTTATTGCTTCTTTGTGTGTGTACATTTTGGATATGGATTGAACTCTGATGGGTTGGTTTTGTTGTCGGTTAGGAGGCACTGGACTTCTGTGCCTTCTACTGTAGCTTCATCCTGGAATGCTTCAGACGCCACTCCTTGTTCATGGGTTGGCATTGGTTGTGACAATAGTCCCCAGAATGTGGTGTTGTTTAACTTGTCACATTATGGTATTTCTGGTCAACTAGGACCAGAAATTGGTCAGTTGCAAAGTTTAGTCACTTTTGCTTTAGGAAACAACAGTTTCTCTGGAGTTTTGCCCTCTGAATTGGGTAATTGTACTCTACTTGAGTACATTGACTTTGGAGTCAATAGCTTTTCGGGTCGAATCCCTGATAGTTTTAAGAACTTGAAGAATTTACGGTTCCTTAATTTGTTTAGCAATTCATTGTCTGGTGAAATACCTGAGTCATTATTTCATATTTCGAGTCTGCAGAATTTGTATTTGACTACTAACAGTCTCAACGGTTCAATTCCTGGTAGTATTGGCAACTTGAGTGAGGTTTTTGAATTATGGTTGGATAGCAATTTGTTATCTGGTACCATTCCTGAGTCTATTGGGAACTGTAGTAAATTACAGAAGCTGTATTTGTATGGTAATCAGTTGAGTGGTTCTCTGCCGATTAGTTTGACCAACATAGAAAGCCTTGTTGAGTTATTTGTCAATCTTAATAGTCTTGAAAGTAGCATTCCTTCGGAGTTTGGGAATTTGAAGAACTTGAGCATATTGGATTTGTCAGACAATAAGTTTAGTGGGAGTATTCCACCAGAGTTGGGCAATTGTAGCAGCTTAACTCAGTTGGCTATCGTCCGTTGCAACTTAACAGGATCAATCCCTTCTTCATTTGGCCAACTAGACAAACTTGTTTACCTTGACCTTTCTGAAAATAGATTATCAGGAAGAATTCCTCCTGAAATTGGGAATTGTAAGTCTTTGACCCAACTCAAGTTTCAGGTCAACCAAATTGAGGGAGAGATTCCAGCTGAAATTGGAATGTTGAGTCAGTTATACGATCTCGAATTGTTCACAAACAATTTAACGGGTGAGATTCCAATTAGTGTTTGGAACATTTCGACTCTTGAGTACCTGCTTGCATACCAAAACAATTTTTCTGGTGAATTGCCGGTGGAAATGGCTGAGCTCAAACAATTGAAGAATATTACATTGTTTGACAATCAGTTCCATGGAGAAATACCAAAGAATTTTGGAGTCAACAGCAGTTTATTGGTGGTGGATTTCACTAATAATAATTTAACCGGTGAAATTCCGCCAAACATATGTTCTGGAAAGCAGTTGGAGATTCTAAATATGGGTGGCAATCAAATTCATGGAAGCATTCCTTCTGATGTAGGGGCCTGTTCAACTCTTCGGAGATTAATCCTTAGCGACAACAACCTCACTGGGGTGCTTCCAGAATTTGCAGAAAATCCAAATCTTTACCACATGGATATCAGCAGAAATAGTATTGCAGGACCTATTCCATCCAGCCTGGGTAATTGTTCAAATCTTACTCAAATTGATTTCTCTATGAACAACTTTACAGGGTTTATACCTGAAGAGCTAGGTAATCTTCCGAAGCTAGGGTCAGTTAATCTTTCGTCTAACCAGCTGGAAGGTTCTTTGCCAGCTAAGCTATCCTCCTGTTTTGATATGCGTATATTTGATGTTGGATTCAACTCATTAAATGGTTCTGTTCCATCGAGTCTTAGAAATTGGACTAGGCTGTCCACTTTTGTTCTGAGACATAATCATTTTACTGAGGGCATTCCATCTTTTCTGTCTGGACTTGAAAGGCTTACAGGGCTACAACTTGGTGAAAATCAATTTGGAGGGGAGATCCCTTCTTGGATCGGATCATTGCAGGATATGCAGTATACGCTGGATCTCAGTAGTAACGGATTGACTGGTGAGCTTCCTTCACAGTTGGCGGATTTGAACAGCCTACAAGAACTCGACATTTCCAACAATAATCTATCGGGAAGTTTAGAAGTTGTTGGCAATATCCCTTCACTGGTCCAGGTCAATGTTTCAGACAATCTCTTTACGGGTGCAATACCAGAAACATTGATGACTAAGCTTTATTCC
This sequence comes from Flueggea neowawraea, assembly GCA_948243855.1. Lineage (NCBI taxonomy): Eukaryota > Viridiplantae > Streptophyta > Magnoliopsida > Malpighiales > Phyllanthaceae > Flueggea > Flueggea neowawraea. The sequence goes on from CAODLS012070635.1 coordinate 9,695, forward strand.
TCTCAATCATCATTCGTGGGCAATCCTGCCCTATGTATCAGTTGTGTTCCATCAAATAGTTTACTGTGCAGTGAAAACAGAAATTTCAGACCATGTGAGAGCCAATCTGGCGCTGGAAATGGTCTAAACAAAGTGGAAATTGCAATGATAGTACTTGCTTCAGTTGTTGCTGCTTTGGTTCTCCTTGGAATTGTTTTCTTCCTTATCTATCGCAGAAGATCGAAAAAGGATGTCGAGGTTGCTGCTAAGGATGGACAATCTGCACTTCTAAACAAAGTGTTGGAAGTTACAGAGAACCTAGATTACAAATAAATCATTGGAGCTGGAGCCCATGGGACTGTTTATAAGGCTTCGTTGGATGGAGACAAACTTTTCTGTTCAAAGAAAATTTCATTCACTAGTCATAGTGGAGGGAAGAAGAGTATGATCAGGGAAATTCAAACCCTCGGAAAGGTCAGACATCAAAATCTGGTCAAGGTGGAAGATTTTTTGCTGAGAAATGATTATGGCCTAATCGTTTACAAGTACATGCACAATGGGAGCCTTTATGATGTTCTACATGGAATGGTTCCGCCGCCAACTCTAGAATGGAATGACCGCTATAGGATAGCTGTTGGAACTGCTCATGGATTGGAATATCTCCACTATGATTGTGATCCTCCAATCATGCATCGCGACATCAAACCGCAGAACATTCTATTAGACTCTGACATGGAGCCTTACATTTCTGATTTTTTATAGCTAAGCTTCTTGATGGTGCTTCGGCGACAACTCAGTCCAATGCTGTTTCAGGAACAATTGGATACATTGTGCCAGGTAACTTTCCATTTTTCACTGTGGTGTTAGATGGTGCTTGATTCTAGATTTTATCGTTCTAAGGTACTAAATTATTGTTGTATTCGACAGAAAATGCATTTACAACAACAAAGAGTTGCTTGAGCTGATAACCAGAAAGAAGATATTGGATCCATCATTTACCGAAGGAACAGACATCGTGATGTGGGCTCGGTCAGTTTGGAGCAACACACAGAACGTAGCTAACATCGTTGATTCATGCCTAATTGAAGAATTTTTTGATTCTGATGTCACGGATCAAGTGAATGATGTGTTTCTTGTGGCTTTGAGATGTACCGAAGTAGATCCCGGAAACCGGCCTACTATGAGAGATGTTGTGAAGCAGTTAGTCCATGTAACCAATAGCTATAGACAGAAAGATTGTGAGGTTATAGAAGTTTCAGATTGAGTGATCAATGTGAGCATTCATCATGTACAGAAGCAAATGTTAGATATAGTCTTGTCTTTCAAGTAATTATTTCCTTTTCATTATTTCCATTCATTCCCTTGTGCTCGTTTGACAACATAATATATAACATATAATATTTTTTAATAATTAATAAAAATAAATAATAAAAAATAAAAAAATGATATGTCTTTTAATAAAATTAGTTATATATAATATATTATATACTTCTAAAAATATACTATATGTTATTGATGCCAAACAAATCCATTTTTTTTAAAAAATATCTAGTAATTAATATTCGTCAAATTCAACCATTGAAATTAGTTAAGAGCAATAGTGTGTCTTTACAAATAGTTGGTGGAATTAGAAAAAGTTTGTCTATATTTTAAAATTTTCAAAATAGATTATATGTCTATAGTATTAGATGAAGAGAGAATTTTTATAATTCAACTAAAAAGGGAATACAAATGGCTAATTCATAATTTATAGCAGTAATAAATTGATAAATTAGAACATGCCAAAATTAAATTCTAGCAATAACATCAATTTTAATATAAAAGAGTCAAATTAGTGATCGAAGATAAATTTGAGTTAATTATTTTCATTTAAAGCTAAAAAATATTTTTATAAAAAGTAAAATTAAAAATTTTATAATAATTTAATTTGTCTCAATCTACCAAATTTACTATAATCTATTAAAATATAGTATATTTCTATAATCTACTAACTCAAACTATCTCAAATAAACACACTCAGTGACAAAAAAAGAGAATTGGGAAATTAAGACCGGGAAAGTGTGAACTTTCGAGACCAGTTGGCAAATCTCGAAAGATTTGATGTTCGATGCTTACTGTACGCATTCTGTTGTATTTTTCTAATAGCAAATGTCACTTTTAGTTGAGATACAACCTACACACTCAGACGCGATGTTATTTGTCAGAAGTTGACCGCAATCTTCGAATTCCTCCATTCTAAAGAAAAGATTGTTGAAAGAATAGTAGTTTCAAGAATACCAGAAATAGACATTCATTAAACAAAAGGAATCAAAACTTTCATACCAATTTATGCAGATAATATTGAAAAACAGCACAAAAGTTATGACCTTTGAAAAAACATTCCATTGTGGTATAGTTGTAGGTGAGGTCCAATAGTGCATTACTGACATTAATTTATTGTATGGGAATTATAAGTGCGATGGGGTTGTAACTACAGTGGGTAGTATTATATTAAAGGGCGAAATCAATATGGCGGTTTCCAAGTTTTGGCGTATTGTCTATTACAGTCCTTACGAGTTTTAAAATAGCCGCTCCACCCCTTAGACTTCAACACCGTCAATCAAACTTAACAGAAAATATAAAAAGACTAACTTGCCCTCTAATTTTAAAAGAATTTAGAACATAAATTGAAACAAACCAAACAAACCACTTTAATAACCAATTCCTAACCCAATTCAAAACCACATGCTATCTCTCTGTAACCCAAAACTACAACTTAACCTAATCCAAAATCCAAAATGACACACTCTCTCTAACCCAAAATCACAACTTAATCTAACCACAAACCCATACCACCCCTCACACACTCTACCCATTCGTTTTTCTTCTTCTTCCATCAAAACTGCACTCTCTCTCTCTCTCTCTCTCTCTCTCTCTCTATGTCTCACGTCACACTCTCTCTCTCTCTCTCCAGTTCCCTTTCCCTCTATCATCTCCATCTCTGGCTTTGAGTTCCACGGCTTGCGTTGAGCCGTCACTAGGAGGGAACTCAAGTAGACTTATCGCCTCCACCTTCCTCATCTCTCTACCTAATTTCTCTCTCTCCATGTCGTTAAAGAGAATACACAGTTCAAATAGATTTAGACAAGAGGCTCTAAAAATCATTGGGTAAACTTTTGTTTTTTGATTTTCCTGGAATAATTTAGTTGAATCTTTGAAGAAATTGATGCGGAATTATAATAATTTGAAGAATAGATATTGGGTTTGTAAAATTTTAAAAGATAGAGGAATGGGTCTTATTGAACCAGATTTGTCATATTCTTTGTGGTTCTAGACTATTCATATTTTTTTGTCACGAAGAGAACATGTCATTTGTTGAGTATAATTGGTTCCCTAGTTCTGAAACTTGTGAAGAAATTGAGAAGAATAATCCTTTATTTAGATTGTGTTGTGGCTTTGATTTCTTTGTTTTAATTGATTTTTCGTTTTGAGAGTGGAGGAATATGGTGGTGGTGGTGGTGGTAAAATGATGAATAAAATGGTGGTGGAGGGGGTGGTGTCAGTTTTTAATGGGTGGCGATGACTAGGTTTTTGAAGGTGGTGGTAGTGACTAGGTGTGTGGAGGGACAATTATATTTGATTAACCGTCAATTTTTTAAAATCTGATATGACCGGTTATATTTATCTAACGGTAATAAATAGAAAGACTGGAGCAACTATTTTACAACTCATAAGAACTAGAATAAGTAATACACAAAAACTAAGGAACTGCGATAGATTTTGCAATTGTGGGATGTATGGTATTGGTATCGGTATCCAACACATTGTAGCTTTGGCTTGAGTGCCCTTTTTCATTTTCCGTCTGAAGATTTTTCTTTTTCATTTTCTTGCCTATTGCCCAATAAGGATTTTTTTATAGATTGTTTTATTTGCTTTGACCAAAAAATAAACTTCCAACTCTTTTAATACCGAAAAAGATTGCAACAATAATGAACTGCAAACACATGAGTACAATATTAAAATAATTAATAATATATTTAAATTTTTTGATTAATTTATATAATTTATATAAACATATTAAAGTAGCTTATATTAGTGGTCTAATTTTGATATTTGGTATCCTAATTTTTGGACACGTACATCTCCCTATTCCTCTTTTTCATTCTTCGTCTTTCTCCTCATTCGTTTTCCTTATTCGCCGCTTTGCCTGATATGTTTTCCTCTTTCTTGCGCTTCTGCGTTCCTCTTTTCGTCTTCTTCCTCTTTCTTCCTGTTCTGGTTACCCCTTTCTTCCTCTGCCTCTTCCTTCTTCTTTTTGGCGTTCCTCTTTCCTTCTATACAGTATTTTTCATTGATTTGGTTTTCCTTTTATTGTGCATTCCACTGTCTCTTTTAGGTTTAGATCCTAAACTTTCCGTTCTTCGAATATTCAGATTTCTATTCCAAAAAAAATCCCATCTTTGTCATTCTTTGTGAAAAAAGGATAAGCCCGAGGCCGAGGTTAGAGTGGATGACGAGAAAGAGGAGATGAGATGGTTGAATAAGAGCAAGGTGGATTTACTGCGGTGTTCTATGCTTTAGCAAATAATTCTTGCTCTGTTGTTTATGCTACACATAAGTTTTATGCTCACTTACATTATAAGACCATCAGAACCAGAAACTTTTTTTCCTTTTTAAAATCTATTTTGCATACAGGTTGCGTCGAGTTAGCTTGCAATGGTGTACCACCATATATGCGTCCCAATGTGTAGAGGGTCCTCTTGGTAAGCTTGATACTCAAATACTTTCTTCTGGGTTGATTTCATTGTTGCTTGGTTGTATATGTGACTACATAATGGCTGCTTTTTCCATTCGGTTTGTTTATTCATATGTTCTGTGCATGATTGATGGCTCTATGTAATGGCCTTTTAAGCTCTTGATAATGTTTTATGTTCTTTCATGAGACTGTTGTGGGACATTTCAATCTTTACATTCCCATCGTTATTATTCATATGTTGTGTTCATGCAGTTGCTTCTGCCTTGGAAATTGGCTCTGCCGCCGCTCCTGCTTTGACTGCATTGTTGAAAATGGGATCTTGGCTTTCAGCTGAAGAATTTACAGTTAAGGTCATTCTTTCTCTGATTTATTTTTTAACTTTATTCGACTTCTATTTTCAACAATGTTTAGTCCATCTTTTTAGTAGTTCAACATTTGTTCTTCTCAATACCTTTTTAGTTTTTACTTTATTCTTGACAATGATTTTTTTGCTTTTCTTTTAGTTACAACCAACCATCGTAAAACTTTTCCCTCTAATGACCGTGCTATTTGAGTTAGTCTTTTGCAGCACATTGATCAATAGGGAGAGTTGTTATCAGGGCAAGTTGTTGATGAGAAAGTTTGTGGTTTTTAACTGATTTTAGTAGTGTGATGTCTGTCTTGATCTGAAAAACCTGGCTGACAAGTGGTTCTTGATTGACATTTGGCATTCTCTTTGCTTGACAAGTCGTTAAATAAGTGTTAATTTCAAGTTTGCTTAGAAGTCTATCACCGGATTTGTAGAGATTTGATTTCAAATACAGATTTGTCTATATAACAAATTAATTATTTAAAATAATGCCTACCGTTTGTGTTAATTTAAAATAGACTTGATTCTTGTACGAGATAATACCCCATCTTACTTTTGATTTTATAGTTAAAACATGCAAAAATTTGCTTTTCACTTGAAAATTTTGATTAAATGTTCTCATCCGATTACTTGTGCTTGAGTTTATCATGTTCTAAATTTTTAAAATAAACTTATTATCAGATTTATAAGATTAGGAATTATTTTACTCTAAATTTGAATTTAAAAAATCAAACTTTATCAATTTGTCATTATAATCTCCACCACACTCGCTAACACTCCTCTGGATGGATTTCTATTACAAAGACAGTGGGCGTTGTGGAATCACTAACGAAGACAGTGAAGAGAGTTACAAAGACAGTGGAGAGTTTCTTAGCTGCGTGTTTACCTTTTAGATGATACATCCCAGGTTACATGTTGGTTGGTGGCACTAGAGAAGGGAATAGGCCTTGATTTAGGAGATCACTGACGAAGATGCTATTTACATACATATAAATAACAACTGGATCACTGTTCAGTTCTTATAAAGTCTTCAATTGGTGTGGTCATCTGGGTTTCGTAAGAATCAGCTTAATTCTGATAGTGGTATTAAATTGTTATTGCAGAGAAATTGGATTGTGAAAATTGTGTCAAGAGGCGATATTCGGGATGTTGCTTTTGCTTTTCTTAGTTTTTAGCCTCTGCTCCTTTGTGTCAAAAATAAATAGCAACTGAGTCCAATTATTGCATTACTGTACATATATTTTTTCAAAATTTTTAATGACTAACCAGCAGTTTCATGTTGCCTTTATGGGTTGATGGTGGTGAAAGCATAGAACTTGGACGTGATCTTATACAAATGGCGACGCAACTCTTAGCCTTACAATTTTTTTTTTGTGAGACATTTTCTAATGGTAAATGTTTATTCCGAAAATCCAACCCCGTACAACTCTTGACTAATTGATTATTTGCAATATGTTTGATATATATGTAGTAAAGCTTGCAAGAGCCTTGGGTACAATGCCACAATTCCAGGGGTTTATCGTTGATTTTATGACAAAACAAGAGTCAGCTTCATCTATACATGGGGCTTATGTTGAACCCAAAAAGCAAATGTTAAATCCAGTTGGGAAAACACCACACAAGAGCTTGGAGAGACCAGTAGAGCTCACATAATTCGTATACCATTTGTTCCTACCAATTGTGCTGAAGAATTGGTGTAATTCTTTTCCCTACATACAAATGCATATCATGAATATGAAGACGTGATTCATTGCATTTGGTGTCAATTCTAACTGCAATATAAGGCTCACTTATATTATTTTGTGCATAGAATATTGTTATAGTTTAATTACAATATGCTATTGATTAATTTTTTTTTTCTGGAATTCCGTACGTAGATTATATATGTTTATACACTTCTCTTCAGAATATGATCCGTCAATTCTAAAACTATAACCGATAGTCATATAGGTAGCCGAATTTTTATTACTCGCTTAATGTTGACTCCATTAGATATTAGATCATTTTTTAAATTCCAAAGGAAACAATTTCTATTAGTTATTTTTTTTGCAATGGCAATCAACAATAATTAAGATCAATTTTTATTGCATGTTGGATTATATTTGCCTTGAACGGTTTTCAATCATGGACAAATATGTGTTGTTGGAGTTAAGAGTAGGTTGGAGTTGAAGATTTTAATATGTGATATAAAAGGCATTTTCTTAAACTGTATCTAAAATGTTGTGTAAAAAAATTCTTTCACAATTTAATATGAGATTTTTTTATAGTTATATGATCTTTATATTCATATAATTTTTATATTTTTTAATTTTAAACAACTTTTTACTATAATTTTAAATATTTATAAGAAAATAAAAATTTATTCATAATATTCTAGAGCATCGCATGACTCTTACACTAGTTATTTATAAACACCGAGTCTTATGCGAAACCACACACTAGTTCACATCTAAGAGCAGCAGAAAGTCCTCGACCATACGCTCTGATTTGTGACTGAAGGAATTTTGGAAAACTAAAATGTGGTTGATTAATGACAAATCAACCAGTGTGTTGATGACTAGTTGGGATGTTACTTTCATTGAAAAGTCCAACATTGAAAATTCTACTCGATTATATATTACTTTCATTGAAAAGTCCCACACTTTAGTTTTCAATTAAAGTAATATATAATCGACATTCTGAGTTAGTTGATGACTTTGAGATAAAATTAAACAAACATGTGAAAAAAGAAGAAGTTGTAGCAGTTGTTTTAAGGCTTTTATGGAGCGTAAGTTGAATCAGAAGTGAGAACAGAGAAGATTCCAACAAACAACTACCTCTAATTTATGTCAATTGTAAGACTTGTCTTTGATTGTGAATTTCATAAAAGGTGTGTTTGCTTGAAATATATTAGGTATACTGCACTATTCAATTTAGTATATTGCATTGTTCATGCATGTTTGTTTAAGTAGCATATTCAATTAGTACAAAGGAAACAAATTAGTGGTCTAAGAGAAATTTGAGTTGTGCCCTAGATGCAGAAATAGGTTTAACAGAGCCCGTGTTCTTAATTTGAAAGGTTTGTGCTCGGATCATGCGCCGGTGCTGTTTGAACTGATTCCGCAGGAGTTCATTAGGAGGGAAAAGCGCTTCCGATTTGCTTAGACGAAGGAGGAGGGAGCTTATGAGTTGTTCAGGAGTAGGTGGGGGAATGTGATGGAATGGGAATTTCCGAAAAGTTGAATTGTTGTGCTAGAAAATTGGGGAATTGGGGAACGAGGGTTACGGGAATTTCAATGCCCGTATAAACTCATTGAGAAGAAAAATGAAGCAGCTTAGGGGGAGTTACTTGGAAAAAGATGTTACTGAATTTGCAAAGACTAAGGATCTTTTCATGAAGACTCTTGAACAAAGGGAGGTTTACTGGAAGCAGAGGGCCAAATCTCGTTGGCTGAGGGAAGGGGATCGAAATTCCAAATACTTCCATGTTGTGGCTACTACTAGGAAGAGGAGGAACATAATTGAGTGCCTAATTGATGATGATGGTAACACAAGGAAGTGGGGAGAAGGGCTGGAGGATCATATCCTGGATTATTTCAAAAACCTTGTTCTTCTGCAGGTTGTGAGGCTGAGGAGGTGGTGAGGTGCATTGATAAAAAAAACTCGATGCGGATCAGGTTTGATTTCTTGATTCACCATTTTGCAAACAGGATGTTAAGGAGGCGGTGTTTTGTATGCATCCTGATAAAGCTCCGGGGAAGGCTGGGCTTAATCCCTGCTTTTTTCAGTGTTTCTGGCCGATCATTGGAAATGAGGTTGCTACTGCCTGTCTTGATATTATTGAGAAGGGTGAGATCCCAGAGGGATTAGGGGATTCCTTGATTGTGTTAATCCCTAAGGTGGAGAAGGTGGTTCGAATTGGGGACTTGAGACTTATCTCTTTATGCCAGGTTCTTTATAAAATCATTACAAAAATGTTGGTGCTTAGGCTGAAAAGTGTTATTGGTTCGTTGGTGTAGGAGTCTCAGAGTGTCTTTGTACCAGGGAGGCTTATTACGGATAATATCTTGATTGCTTTCGAAATCCAACATTATCTTAAGAGGAAGACAAAAGGGAAGGATGGTGTGGCTGCTCTTAAAATTGATATGAGTAAAGCTTAGGACCGTGTGGAATGGGGCTTTGTACAACATATGTTAGAAGCGATGGGTTTTAGTTTGAAATAGAGGAAGTTAATCATGAGCTGCATCTCAAGTGTCAAATATTGTTTTTGTTCGGAGGCTGGTTTGTTAGGACCCATTTTGCCACAATGGGGTCTGAGAAAAGGTGACCTTTTGTCCCCGTATTTGTTTCTTCTTTGTGCGGAAGGCTTATCTGCACCTATTCATGCCAGAACCACGACGGGACTGTTGCACGACTGCAAGATTGTGAGAAGAGTGTTGGTAATCTCACATCTTTTTTTTCGTTGATGATAGTGTGGTGTACTTTAGGGCCGTGAAGGAGGAAGCTGAGGTGGTTAAGGAGGTTTTGTCGATTTATGAGAGCGCTTTGGGCCAACTTATTAATTTTAATAAATTTGTGATAAGAGTTAGCCCTAATACTTCTATGGAGAGGAGAGTTGAAGTTTCTAATTGTTTGGGAGTCGCAATTACTGATAAATTTGAGAACCTCGATTTACCTGTTGAAGTGGGGAGATGCCAGGGAGGTTTTTTTTTATGTTAAGGATTGAGTGTGGAAATGAATTCAGAGGTGGATAGAATGTTGCTGTCTAGGGCGGGCGAGGAGGTGCTTATAAGGTCCGTTGGGTTTGCGATTCCTTTGTTCGTTGGAATTATTTTTTGCCTACCCAAGGAGTTGTTTTTGGATATTGAAAGGATGTTGAATGGTTTTTGGTGGAGTTCTTGTAATGGCACCAGCATAAGGTGGATGAACTGGCAAAAGTTATGTGTTACTAAGATTGAAGGTGGATTGGGTTTCCGAAGTTTGAGGGATTTCAATTTAGTATTATTAGGCAAGCAGGGTTGGCAGTTGTTAACATGTCCTGAGGCGCTCGTTACCAGGTGATATGGCATGATCAAAAATGCTCATTAAATATATTTAATGACGAAGTTGTAACTGAAACATTATAATTATCAATAATAAAGAACGTTACAGAACATCAACATTCACTCTTGCCACTCTACAAATAGGCATGGGGGACACTTCTCAGGATATGCTCTATTCTCTACACACACCATTACTCTGTTGAATTCTCTACTGACTTGAGCGTCAAAGACTCTTTTGGGGAGCATCCCGACCTCATTGTGTTTTGTGTTTTCAAGTCTCAAGGTGGCGTTCACGATTTTCAAATGTTCGAGTTGTTTGTGTTTTCTTCATTATTGCTGTTTGAGTTTTGAGGCAACAATAATTGACGACGTCTGTGAGAAATTGTACGAAAAGCTTTGTTCATAGACGTTTGAGACTAAGTTCACTGACAATCACCTGCTCAGTTACTATGGTGCAAATGCCTTAAAACAAAGCTTAACATCTTGAGGAGGATACCAGGAGAGTTGGTGTTGGACCAGAAGCCTCGGGAACTGCCATCCTAACTGTTCCACTCACTGACTACGAGGTGTTGAAGGGACAAAATGAAAATAACCATAAAGTTTTAGGCGAGATGGCAACCTTGCTTCAGCAGTTCCTTATTTGGGGGAAGCTTCCACCCACGTTGCGTGCTTTACCAGAAAGACGTAACTCTTTGCAGCAAAGTCATCGTCAACCTATGTAAGTGCTTGAGAAATGAATCATCCACCTCGCCAAGAGCACTTTGATGTTCCTGTCCCTAGAGCTATCGTTGAAGCTAGAAGAGATAACTACCCCGAGGTAGTGGAGAGCAACCGTATGAAGGAACCAAGGGTTCTTCAGAAGAAGGCTGAAGTGGAGACCCAGTCTTCAATGAATGTTTGAGAAGCGGTGGATATGAGGAAGATGGTCAAGGAATTCCTTGAGCAGAAGAAGTTGATCCCTATAGGGGAAAAGCAACAGAAAGCAAAAACTCCATTCACCAAGGAGGTCATGGGAAAACCACCTCCTCCAAATTCAAGATGCCCTCGTTGCCTATCTTCTAGAGAAAGGAGGACTCGTACGAGCATGTTTAGAACTATGAGGCCATCATGATGCTTCATGGATGAGAGGATGCTAGCATGTGTCGTGTGTTTCTGATCATGATGGAAGACCATGCTCATTAGTGATTTAATTGACTGAAAGAGGCGTCTCTCTCCAGTTTCGATTAGTTGAGGAAGGAGTTCGTCAACGCCTTTATTACTAACAGTAAGCGTAAGAAAGACGCAGTGTACTTGTTGGATGGCTCAGGAATGCCACTCTTGAAGTCCACGATCTACAACCTGGAGTGGCAGTAGTCGTAATGCTACAAGGGACTTGATTAGTCTAACTCTAGGAGTCATTGTCCTTAGACCAGTCGAGGACTTTAGTTGGCCTCTTTGTTTAAGCCAACAAGTACATCTTGTAGGTTGCGATCATAAAGATCATGGGAACTAAGGAGGACAATGAGAAGAAGAGGAAAGAGAGAGAGACTCAAGAGGATTTGAACTAGAAGAAAATTTAGAAGGCTTGACGAGGCATTATGGTCCACACTTCGAAAAGTACACCCCACTGAATGAGTCAAGGTCAACCATCTTGACAGTGATAGGAGGCTCAGGGCTCATCACTTTTCCTCTAAAGAGCAACAATAATTTGGGAGGGAATATGGATGAGCACTGCAAATGCCATGATGCGAGTGGACACTCCACGGATAATTATCGAAAAATGAAGAATAAAATCTAGAACTTGGTTCGAGGTGGGCACTTGGACTAATTTGTTAATGCTGAAGCATCGAGAGAGGAGACAAACTGTGAAACAAGGCAAGGAAGGAGGAATGATGCTTTAAGATGTTGATCAGTATGAGACCTACTAAGTACGCCACCACTTGAAATATTGAGCTTTGTTTGTTGAGTGTACTTCTGATGGTGATAAGAAGTTGAATCCTTTAAACTTCGTTATCTTTCTATTGTGTACTTTTCATTTTGAGTAAATAACATGCTTTCTTTTTGCGTAAATGACTTCTTTTGTGAGGAAAGAACAGGTTAAGGCTAGCTGAGTGATTAGCTACTCACAACGTAAAGAGCTTGCAAGAAACCGGGCTCATATAATCAAAAGTGCTAGAGCATGGGGTAAGTCTGAAAATTGGCCCCTTATCGTCAACGCACAAAAACCATCTTGAAATTGCTAAAAC